>CAUYPK010003306.1:0-21846 GCA_963574355.1 Loris lydekkerianus
TTAAACCATTTAAAAAGTTTAAATTTTAATCACTTTTAAAATCGGGTATTAAACATTCCAAACAACAAGCCCAAATTTTTTTTTTTTTTTTTTTTTTTTTTTTTTTGCAGTTTTTTGCTGGGGCTGGGTTTGAACCCGCCACCTCCAGCATATGGGGCTGGTGCCCTACTCCTTTGAGCCACAGGTGCCACCCCCAAATTTTGTATGTAGTTTTCTTCCTTCAAGACTTTATTTTCTTATTTGTACAGGTTCCCGCTGTCATTCTTTACCTACTGGAGAAAGCACGCCTTTATGCTTAAATCTTGTATCTTTCCTTATGAACAAAACATGGACACGTAGTAAGTGTTGTTTCCATAGTCCTCAAATGTAGTCTGACATTTGTACTCAGTATATATTTTGTATTTGGAAAGTTTAGTACTAGTCATAATGTTCATGTGGTTCCTGAGCAGTACCCCGTGTGTCCCTTGCCTGTCCTTCTGAGCCCAGATTAGTCTGGGCTGGCATCTCACGAGTCTTTCTCTGCTGGATTTTATGCAGCTCTTTATGAAGTTTCCTGGCTAATAAATATCCAGGAGCATGCTGTTTTGTACATATACACACACAGGCATGCACATATCTGCACTGCTTATGTTAATACTGAAGAGTTTATGCTGAGTTGCTGCCCATCCCAAGGATGTATCCGTGTGAGTACTCTAGAGACCTCGAGTTGTTAGGGGAGTGTGTGTGTCTGGGCTGAAGACCGTCATGATTAAGAAATTTAGAGGGAACGCCTCAAACATTTCTTCCCAGCTCTTTTAATTGAAATCGGCTGCATACTCCGGGGAATAGCCATAATTTCTTATGTTCAGACAGTTTAAGAAGCTTGAAAAAGTGGCTTTGCTTGTTTACTTATTGGCCTCAGGTTGATTGCCAATTTCAACCAGTATTATTGTCATTGGATCAGAGCTCCAAATGAGTTAAAGTTAGGTTTATTATAGAATTCACATAAGCACAATTTTAATGTTATGATTTCTGACACACATATCTAACACATCCTAATCCACTAAATGCTGCAGATAAAAAGATTGCTGTTTTCAAGCAGACACCATTGGAAAGCTGAATCATGAACTCAGTTCATCGTGTCAGAATCATCAATCGTCCTATAATCTAATGACGAGTCATTGCATTTCCAAGAAGTGCCTCTTGTTTCTGGGGAATTGTTTACACATGCCCTGCATCTAAGCCAATTGAAACAATCCAAGGTTAATTTATATATGAAAAAATATTTCAGGCTTAGAATCATTTAGCAGAAAAGGTTGTTAAAAAGTATAGAAATGAGCTACAAAAACACATCTGAATTTGCAATGATTGATCAGGTTTAGACTCTTTCTCAACTCTCAGTAAACAGGTTGAGAGTCTGGAACTAAGTTAACTGGGGTAGAATTGGCTTGTAAGGAAGAGGATGGGGCAGAGATTAGTGTTGGTCATGCAGTAGCTGATGGCTGAAAGGAGGGTGGCTTGTGGAAGTTCTTGGGCCTATTCAGCTAGTTTCCAGAACGATACAATAATTCCTACCTTACATGATATAAAATACTTTGTATCTCCTCTTTCTTTTATGCTCATTTACTTGAGTAGTTACATAAAAATATAAAACTCTTGGTGGTACTGTATTTCAAGATAATTCAGAAGCAGTATTTAATTATTTAGGTGCCTGCACAAGACTTTTTTAAAAATGGCCTGAAGATAATTCAGCATGTTTGTTATTTGCCGTTAAAACAAGTGTATGTTTGGTTTTGTGTGTAATGAGACAGAACTCATGTAAGTTATTGTGAACTTGGATTTCTCCTTCCTTGAGATCGATTAAACAGCGGAGAAATATTATTTGGATTTTTCTGGTATTGTTTTGTTTGACTTTATGCAGTTCTCCATCAAAGTTTATCTGTATCTTCTTCCTGGTTATTTCAAAAACTTGGTCAGGATGAAATTCTGTTCCAACTCCTGTTTTACCATTAAGCGACATTCACAGTCAAAGCACATGTTACCTTTCCAAACATATCTGGAATCATGCTGTAATGGAGTCCCTATTCCCTTGATTGCTCCCCCGATATGTGTGAGGGAGCAGGTTGTAAATTCAATGAGCATAAAATTAAAGTAACATGATCTAATGCACTTGCACCTTGATGATTGTATCCAGAAGTGAGCACTGTCTCTTTTAAGCAAGTGACCTGGTTAAGACGTGGTGGTTTTAAGCAGCTCCCACTGCAAACGAACCTTCACTCCTCTTTCTAAACTCACTTCTGACAATGAAATACATTCTTTGGAATCTACCAAATTGTGGCAGTGTTTGGGGGTTTAAAAAAAATCATTGTTTAGTATGGCTTGAAAATTAACCATGCTGGAAGTTAAACATCTTTTTTTTTTGTACAGGAAATGGTAGATTATTTTCGGATGTTACTATTTTATTATCCACCAGGTGGTGACTAAGCTCTTTCAGATGACAGTGAATTTGCCCGTGGGTGCCTTCTAATTGAATAAAAAGGTGTTTACTGGAATCAAAAAGAAATGAGAGAGAAAGGATTGTGTTTCAGACCAAAACCATGTTCTCAATTTAACTTGCCCTCTGAGAATTAAATGGCATATTTTATTTAGTTAAGTTCTGCGGAAGAGTCTCTTTGATTTATTGAACATTCTCATGTCATGAAAACACCATGTCTCTTACAGAATAATGCTCAAGGAAGTAATGTAAATCTTTAATTTATAAAAATCTTCCTAGAGATGCCTATTCCATAAAATACGCTTTGAATATTTCTGTCCTTGGCAATTTAGTATTTAAAGAATTAATTTTAATAACACTGGAAAAGATATACGGAATGTAAAAATAAGACTCATGAATATAATTATAATTGTCCTAGTTTCAACATTTAAAAGAAAACCAACAATGTGTATTTAGCATTAGATTAGTGAAGCTAGCACAGCTTTAGGCAGAATTGCTCAAATTGTGAGCCCCTCCTCAGATCTGCTGAGCCAGAGTCTGCTTTTTAACAAGCTCCTTGGTTCATTAAAGTTTGAGAAACCTGCTTTCCTGATGCTTAGTCTGCTTACTTGAGTGGAGTTGGCAGATTTTGTGGTGCTTTAATGGCTGGAAGGGTCTCTCTTGCCAGACTTGGGCAGCTACAAACGAGCCATTGGCTTATCTCTGCCAATTTTCTTCATTACCTGAGCATCTGGCTGGCTGCTCGGCTTATGAATACATCACAGAAGTGAATGACTTATGGCCTCTGATCTGATCATCTGCTCTGCCAGAGGGTGCTGAGGGGTTGAAGTCGCTTATACCACATACTCTGGTATTTTTATTTTTTTAAATTTGTTTATTTATCAGTTAGAGACAAGGTCTCACTCTGTCACCCAGGCTGGAGTGCAGTGACATGTTCGTGGCTCACTGCAGCCTTGAGCTCCTGGGCTCAAGGGATCCTTCTGCCTCACTACAGGCATGTGCCTATAGAAACAGGGTCTTGCTGTGTTGCCCAGGTAGGTCTCAAACCCCTGGCCTCTCACCTCAGCCTCCCAAAGGGCTGGGATTGCAGGTGTGACCCACCACGCCCAGCCTGTACTCTTCTAATTTTAAACTCCAGGGAGGGACGCTCACTGTGCCCTCTCCCATCCCATCAGCCCTTTCTTCACTCTGGCCGGGTTTAGGAGAGTCTTCACTATCTCCCTTTACACCACCTCTTGAGAAAACTGCTTAGAAAGTAAGGAGAACAGAAGGAGGGCCTTGCTTTTTTTTTCCTTTTTTGCTTTTTTTCCTCAGTTTTCTTTTCTTTCTTTCTTTTTTTTTTGAGACAGTCTCACTATGTTGTCCTTGGTAGAGTACCATAGCGTCACAGCTCACAGCAACCTCAAACTCCTGGGCTCAAGCAATTCTCTTGTCCCAACCTCTCAAGTAGTTGGAACTATAGGTGCCCGCCACAATGCCCAGCTATTTTTGGAGATGAGGTCTTGCTCTTGCTCAGGCTGATCTTGAACCTGTAAGCTCAGGCAGCCTACCCACCTCGGCCTCCCAAAGTGCTAGGATAACAAGCATGAGCCACTGCGCCCTGCCTATGTTTTCAGTTTTCTAAATAGTGAAATGAAATGCTTTTTTATTGACAGAACTTAAGTAGTCTTGAAATGGCTTAATGAGTTTAATTGAAGATATTCTGATTTCTGAAGTATGTATATTTTTATCTCAACAGGTTGATTTTTAATGTGAGAAGATTAACAGCCTCTTAAATCTTCCCACCCCCCTTTCTTTCTCATTCCCTAAAGAAGCAGAAACAGTTTATGTACATAACTCACTGGAGAAAGAGCTTGTTGATTTTATTATCAGTATTACTATTATAGCGTCAGAATATACTTCCAAGAGATGAAAAAGACTTCAATCTGTTATATGTGCATTTTTTCCCCTAATTGATCATCAACAAATACATGTTAGTTGAAGAAAATTGGGGCAAGAGATTAACATCTCTCAAAGGAAATGTTCTCGCCAGCTCTTAGTGGCTGACTCAAGAAACTAAATAAAAACATTAAGAACCACATTTTCTGATCAACCTATGTGACTACAATCAAAATAGAAGATAAAAATTTGTAGTCATTGAAAATAAATCAACACATGTAAGAGTTCAAGTTCATCAGACTTCACGGCAGATTGCTTTATTCCAACACGAAGTCTGATGAACTTGAGCTCCTACACGTGTTGCAAGGTATGGGTTATAGCCAGGTGCACCACATTAGGAGTTGAGCAAAACTGCACTTAATAGTAACTTGGACATTTCATTGATGGAGTCAAATTCACTTTCCTGATTTTTTTTTTTGCAATGTTGTATTATAAAAAGTTTCAAACATACAGAAAAGTTGAAAGAGCTGCACAGTGGCTACTCTGGAGAGTCCAGTTACTATCTCACTCCACTGGCTCTGTCCAGCATCTCTCCACCTAGCTCTTCCAGGCATCTGACTTCCTCTGGTTTCCACCTCCTTTTAGGCACCCTTAGCGCCTCCATCAGGTAGCTGTTTTTTTATATTAGCTTTATAGCTGTTAAATTTGGCACGGTTGGGCTCTTGGGAGCTGTTCCACCATTACTGGGTTTGTACTTTTTTTTTTTTTTTTTAAGTCTTCTCTATACTGTAAGAAATTAAACCTTTCTTGTGACTATGAAGAGATAGGATCTTGAATTCAAAATTATTTGACTTGAAAATAAATTCCATATGCATGAACACAGGGAGGTCTTGACTCCGTGTCTAAGCATTAGCCATTTTACTCTTTCCTAAATCTGAGTCTTCAGCCCTCGGTTACCATCCCTCAGTTGCATCGTGGGTACATTTTTACCCCAGGCACTTCAGCTAGTAAAAGCAGCCCCACATAAAATTTCAACAGAAGCCTTTACTGAAATCTAATTTCTCTGCTCCATGCTTGGCAGGCTGGCTTCCCGGGTGTGTATGAGCAGGGGGAGGGCAGGGCCTGCCCTCCGCTGCACCCAGCACCCAGCACCCAGGCCAGAGGGCATTGGGACACCTCTGCTCTCTCCTCTTCTAGACCTTGGTTCCTCTGATGTTAGGGGCAGGAGGGAGAGACCCAGGGAGGGCACTTATCATTTCCCCTGTGCCAGCCCACCCTTTCTTTCCACTGTGGCTGGCTCCACTCCGAGGAGACGGATCCCATGCCCAGCCGGTTCACTTTTCTGGTGCTCAGTTGATCCCTACGGAAATGTCGGAGGGCAGGAGTGATGCTTTTAATGGAATCTTCCCTCTATCCTGGTGTCCACCTCAGTCCCCTTCCTCACAGGGCTTGACCACCAACTGGGCAGAAATGTCAGAGGGCAGGAGTGATGCTTCTAATGGAATCTTCCATGGTGTCCACCTCAGTCCCCTTCCTCACAGGGCTTGACCAGCCAGACCACCAACCGGGCAGAAGGCTACGCTGGGCTAGGACGCCTGCCGTCATCCTCCTTCTCTACGGTGGTTTTCTCAATACTTCAATGCTCACATCTTGGGGAAAGTGGAGGAGAGCACTGTCCCCCCTCCATGAGGTGGATCAGCTCTTTCAGGCATGAGGCAGGCAGCCAGCAATCCCTCCTCTGCCCCTACATCGGTGGGAGGGCTGGGGAGAGGGGACACTGGGCTGGGATGTGGGTTGGGGGTGACAGGAACAGTTCTGCCATGTTTTGGGGAGTCCCTATGGCTGGTGGTGGTCTTCCAAATGGGGAGAATCTAGGGCCCTGGTCACTAATTACTGGACAAGCCGAAATCTTCCATGCAACACACTTCCCCCTGAAAAGACCACAAATGGAGGGGGTCAAGTTGTCCTGATGAACGAGGCTGAAAACAGAATTCAGTAAGTGCTGGACATCTGCGGGAACTTTTGTTGACATGGAAAAGTCAAGAAAAAGTTAACTTCCTTAGGAGCATTTATGATGTGTTCATTATTTAAGAAAAGATACTGAGAACTTGACAAGGGTTGGGTGGACACACCCCTCAACACCCAAGGTAAGAATGTTGACTCTCGGCAATAAGCTGCAGCTCATACCGTCCTGTTAATTCTCAAGTAACTTTTATCTCACAGACAATCACATCGCTTCCCTTGTCAGCTTATAGGGAGCTGGGAGCTGCCACCATGTGGCTGTAAAATATCACTGTGCTTCCAAGGACGCAGAGAGGATCACTGGACTATTGTCACCAGGACCTCGGATGCTTAGAACACTAAGGAAGCCTCCACATTTCCTAGTCCAGAGTTGCCAGCGGAATTCAAAGACTCACCACCCAACTGAGAAAGGTGATTTTACCAGGAAATGGCATTTGCCCGGTTTTTTAAACGCTTGAGAATGCTGGAAATTCAGTTGTTTCTGTTGTGGTTACAGCCCTACCAAGGTCACTGCCCACAACTCAAGAGGAAGCCAGTGCACTGAGACGGCAGCGGCCACAGCAGAGAGAGACTAGTACCACCGGCACCGTGCAAGGAGGTGGCAGGAGGTGCTCAAATCCATCTCCCCAACAATTTGGGAGAAAGAGATTTTAAAGATAGTTGGGTGGGTAAAGGGCTAGGCAGTTTGTTCGGCTGATCTACTGGGTTTGGGGTGGAATCCCAGGGCACAGACGCTGTCTTCTTGTGCTGAGTCAGTTCCTCGGTGTGCGCCTCTGCTCTGGGTGGGTCAGCTGACCCCTGGAGTGCAGGGCCTTAGTTTTCACAAGGGTGATAGTATCTATGGGAGTAACTGGGGAAGGCTAAGGAACTTTATGGTCATCGCTACGTGACTTCTGAGGAGCAATTCTAGGAAAGCAGTTTGGGGATAATGGCTGACTGTGTGTGTGTATGCACGCATGCGTGTTTGCACGTGTGTGTGTGTGTGTGTGTGCACACATGCTTGCTCACAGTAAAACCTCTGTGAGGTGGCCACACATAGGCCTGGAAGACACTTGTTGGAACACACGGAGGTGGTCAACATGAGGAACTAGACTGCTATGCTGGTAGCACGTCTGGTCTGTGAAAATTGGGTCGATTTGAGGAAGTGGCCGACTATGGAGATTCTACCGCAATATACTGAGGGTGCCAAAGACAATGTATGTGCATCGTAAGGAAGGAAAACATTGTACTAAAATCCTAATACTCAGTATGTACTGATAACATTTGTTACCTTGCTTATTGCATCTTATATGTCTGATAACTGCAGAAGTGACTCAAGTATTGCAGTTCACACACACACACAAATACACACAAACAACACATATACAAACACACAAACACACACAACACATATAGAAACACTCACACACACAAACACAACACACAAACACACACAAACACAAACACAACACATATACAAACACACAAACACACACAACACATATAGAAACACACACACAAACACAACACACACAACACACACATATACAAACACACAAACACATATAGAAACACTCACAAACACACACATATACAAACACACACAACACATATAGAAACACAAACACACACAACACATATAGAAACACTCACAAACACACACATATACAAACACACAAACACACACAACACATATAGAAACACAAACACACACATATACAAACACAACACATATACAAACACACAAACACACAGACATATACAAACACACAAACACACACAAACACAAACACAACACATATACAAACACACAAACACACACAACACATATAGAAACACACACACACAAACACAACACACACATATACAAACACACAAACACACAACACATATAGAAACACACACACATATACAAACACACACAACACATATAGAAACACAAACACACACATATACAAACACACACAACATATAGAAACACACACAAACACACACATATACAAACACAACACATATACAAACACACAAACACACACACATATACAAACACACAAACACCGACCCACATACAAATGCATACATAACACACACACAAACACACACAAACATATACAAACACACAAACACACACATACAAACACATACACAAACACGTACACACAAACACAGACCCACATACAAGTACATACACACACACAACACATATAGAAACACACACACAAACACAAACACAACACACACATATACAAACACACACAACACATATAGAAACACTCACAAACACACACATACACAAACACACACAAACATACACAAACACAAACACAACACATATACAAACACACAAACACACACACATATACAAACACACAAACACAGACCCACATACAAATGCATACATAAACACACACAAACACACACAAACATATACAAACACACAAACACACATACAAACACATACACAAACACGCACACACAAACACAGACCCACATACAAGTACATACACAAACACACACAAACACGCACACACACAAACACATACAAACACATACACAAACACACATACAAACACATATACATAAACACACATACACAGACACACACTGTGTCCAGACCTTCGAGGAGTTCAGACCTCTATCATAGTTCCCACCTTGTGGACCTTTATTAATTTTATAAAGGGCAGTTTCAAAATACCAGTTTCTTTCAACTTAAAACAAATGTGAAGAAGGAAGTCTCCCTGGCATTCCCCACCCCTCCCAGACGAGTCCTTCGTGAGACTGACACCTGCTTTTCTTGCTCACTGTTTTAATCCTTCACCTTTTCCTAGCATCAGGCCGTGCCCAACCTGCATTTCTCCCCACAAACATTTAATATAGTTTGGCTTCCTGACTTATGAATTCTGAATTAGTGATTCTAACTTAAGTTTCTCAATAGGTTACCATTATGAAGCTAATCACTTTGAAAATAAGCACAAAGTATTTCATTTTTCTTTATGTGCTGAAAATATCTAGAGGCCTTAAAATTACATTTATTACATTTTTCAATAAGCTATTAATTTTAATGGAAGCAATAAGCTATTGAAATTAAAATATCCAAAAGCATCTCACAGAGCTCTGAATGTACAGTAAGCCAAGAAAGTTTTCCTTCTCTTTCTTCTGTTAAAGAACTGTTTACTATTTTAAACCAGCTAATGTGATAATAAGGTAATAGCTTAAGGTAATCAAGGTGAAAGGATCACGTTGTGTTTTAAAACTTAATCATTGCAACCTTACATCTTGGTGTACTCGAACCCCATCTTTTCTGAATTCTAAACCAGAAACTCTGAGGGTTTCACAGACAACCTATTCATGGGATATCCCTCCTCCTTTAATTCCAAACTCAAAAAGGCAAAGTCATCTGAGCTTATAGGAGGTTTTAGTAGAAATAATCTGTAAAGACCTGCGTTATGAGATATGATTGAAATAAAAATTTTTAGTGTTTTGGAAAGTAATATTTTCTTTTTTCTTTTCTTTCTTTCACCTTCTTTCCCCCACCCCTTAATTAAGGGAGTCTTTCCTACAGTCATTTTCTAGTGTTTTTGTTTCAAAAGAATAAAGCTTATAGAGAATCATCATTAAAACATCGTGCTATAGAAATAGACCACCAGCTGTTCTATTCGGAAACTAAAAACCAATAAGGAAACAAAGGAACAATACGCCACCTTCCCATGGACGCTGGTTTCTCACTCTGCCAGCCAAGTTCTCCCCGAGGTCGGACCCTGGCCAATTTTCTGTGCATGAGCGTGACTACAGCAGCTTTATGTCCCGCCCCTCCCTTCCTAGGAACTGGACTTGTCACCTGAGATGTTAAAGCCCAAAGTCTGCCCCACTCTGATAAGCCCAACAAGAGTGCAGAAGGCAGGAGCAAGTTAGATGAAAGTGTCTGGGCCAAGTGATCCAACACCCTTTGCAGGAGAAGCCCCTGGCAGGGCAGAGGGAGCCACCAACCTGGCCACTACCCCCTGAGGCCTCCCTGCCGGTATGAAGCCCAAGGGCCCCCCCTCCATGCTGCTGCTGCTTCCTGTGCTGCTGGGGATGCTGCAGGTGAGCTGATCCCCTGCAGGGAACCATGGAAACCTGGGCCAACGGAAGGAGGGGAGGGCTGCTGTGACCTGGCTGGGACGCCAAGGAAGGAGGGGAGGGCTGCTGTGACCAGGCTGGGACGCCAAGGGAAGGAGGGGAGGGCTGCTGTGACCTGGCTGGGACTGACAAGAAGGGCGGATGTGCAGCTGGGAGCCAGGGCTAGCTGTCTTTGACATGGCGCACAGGCAGTGCGGGGCTCCCAACTCATACAAAGGGGGTTGAGGGTTACGATCTGTTTGGGAAAGCAGAGGGGCAGAGTAAGGGGATTTATACTAAAACTGGCTTAGATAGCACACGCAATTTGTATTTAGATTGCATCCACACACGAATTTTCTCATGGTACTTCTATTCACACTTTATATGAGATTGAGAAAATCTCAACTGTCTACATCAAAGACAGCTTGAGTACCCAATGGGGATGGTAGGGCTATATCCACCCCCACCCCCTCCTCCCACCAATTGCCACTGCTCAAGTGGGAAAACCAACAGTGAGATCAGGATTAGAAAAACACGGGCTTGTTCTGTTTGTACTTATGTGGACAGCATGCACAGCATTCTGCTCCATTTGCCTTCTGCAGGTGGGGACAATCATTTCCTCCTTTTATTTCCAGCTGAGGGTGGGAGGAGGCAGCACGATGTTCAGGGTCAAGATTGTGGGGTCTGGATTGTGTTGCTTAGTGTCCAAACAGGCTCATCCACTTACTGCCGGGAACCTGGGCTAACCTGAGTTTGGTCCTCACCTTGGTTCTGACATGAACCAAAGGAGCTCATGTAAGGAGGTCAAAAAAGCTCAATGCCTGCTGCTACCTGCAGAGGTTGAGACTGAACTGATTTGGGGAGCAGCCTGGGTATGTTTTTTTTTTTTTTTTTTTTGAGGCACAGTCTCACTATATCACTCTTGGCAGAGTGCTGTGGTGTCACAGCTCACAGCAACCTCAAACTCTTGGGCTTAAGCGATTCTCTTGCCTCAGCCTCTCGAGTAGCTGGGACTATAGGCGCCCGCCACAACGCCCGGCTATTTTTTGTTGTAGTTGTCATTGTTGTTTAGCTGGCCCAGGCTGGGTTCAAACCTGCTAGCCGTTGTATATGTGGCTGGCAAGTCTGATCTCCTTTCTCGTGGCCAGCAACTCAGATTTAGGTGATCCCTTGGCCAAGAGGGATTGGTCCAGTCAGTCAACCGCTGTGGGGGGAGGGGAGGAGGAACGGGGTAAGATTTTTTTTTTTTTTTTTTTTTTAGTCCACAAAATCTAACACAGAAAAAATACTTCTATGAGGACATCTGCCTCGCAGCTGCTTGTCTAATCTTGAACTGGCTTCACCTTTGTTGTTAATCTTTGAAGCCAAGGATAATCATTTCAAAACAATTTTATGGTCTTCATGTTTTTCCTTTAAAAACCTTTGTCTTCCTTTATTAAACTCTCTGAAAATAAGTAGTTTATGATGGCATGCACATCCACATTGCAATGACTTATTCCCCAAAACATCATTTTCTTTCAGAGCCCCTCTCTGTTACGTAGGTTGGTGGCTCAGCCAGTGGACACTCAGGTCTGTGTCCTTCTCCTTCTCTGATCATTGTGAAAATCACTGACCATGTTCATTCATTCAGAGCTCATGCTACAGCTATTTACTGGACACCTGCTCTGCACTTTAATAGGCACTGGGGGTGCAGCAGTAAACAAAATAAGAGGCAAGACCCTAAATTATAATACATCCACTCTAAAGGAGCCCTCTTTCTGAAAGGTGGTCCCAGCTGTTTGGAGACTGGAGAATTTTCTTGACCACATTTTGCAATATCAAGAGTTGTGAGTGGCCTGATGTTCATAACGCATTCCTTTCATCCCCAGTACTTTGAGGAACCATGTTTTAATAACCCATGCTAGCATGATTTTGAATGTCTGCAAATCAAATCCTATCCCCATCTTTTCTCCCCGCAGCTACTCCTACCAGGAAACAGTAGCTTTCTTCTCCTCAGTGGTATTAGCACAGTGCCCAGCAACCGCTGAGGGTGTGGGCAGGCAGTGGAGATTGCACTGCAGTGTTTTATGATGGCAAATTCCAAGGAAGCAAGACACACGAAGAAAACATGATTGATGGGTGTTAGAAGTCTTTAGTTATCAGAACCCTTAATCTTGCACAGGGTAAAGAGCCACGTACCCAGCAGGTGCTCAGTTATTTTTCCCAGTTGGCTGCTTCCCACTCCTGCCCCCATTCCATTGGTTTTTACCATAAACCATTAACTTCTGTCTATCAGAAGTATCTGCCATGACCGCGATCTCCACATTTAAAAACTGGTGTGTGAGTGCTGTGATGTGTGCCAGAGTTTTCCTCTGAAAATCCCCATGTTCTTGCCTAGTGACAAAGTCTAGACTCTGTTCTGCAGGGTTACATCCTTGTTCCAGATTCAGCAACAAGCAGTGACAAACCCTGGATGTGGAACCTTTCCCCTCTCTCAGGTCCCTCCCTATCTGGGGAGCCCACGAATCCTGAGCTCCAGGCTGTGGCAGGCTCCAAAGACCACGGAGGAGGAGGCTTTAAGAGAATGAAATTGGACAATGAGGAAAACCTATTATTTTTATTGTTGCTGATGGCATTTTTATCTAGGAAGTTCTGCATTGTGATATCTTTAAAAAAAAATCATTAGCCTTTATGCCCTGACTGATTCATTCTTTCAGACCTTTGTCCAGGACCAATATGGTGGGCAGTAGGCTTGCGGAGGTGGTGGTGGTGTGTTCAGGGATGAAGCTGAGCAGGCCAGGAGGGGACGGGATGGAGCTAGCTGGACACAGTCCTGAGAGCAGGGGAACCCAGTGGGGGTTTGATGCCGCAACATGGTGAGATCTGCACTTTGAAGAGATCGCCTGGCTTCCGTGCAGAGACTGTGTTAGGAAAGCGAGTTAGTGTCCTGGGACTGCCAAACAAAGTGGGACAAAGTGGCTTCACATGTGAGAAAGTCATTCCCCCACTGTTCTAGAGACCAGAAGCCCCAAATCAAGGTGGCAGCAGGCCCATGTCCCTCTAAGACAGGAGAATCCTTCCTTGCCTCTCCTGGATTCAGGGCTGCCTCTGTCCCCAGATGGCCTTCCTTTGTGCCCGTGTGTCTCTGTGGCTCTCGTCATTGGATTAGGACCCAGCCTACGCCAGAATAACTTCATCTCAGTGTGATTACATCCACAAATATCCTATTTCCACGTAAGGTCACAAGACTGGGGATTAAGATCTCAACATATGTTTTTAGGGCAGGACTGAACCTGTAATAGAAGCTTGGGTGGTCAGTTGAGAGGCTGGTCAGGTGGCTTCACAAGATGTTGGAAGCTGCAGCTGTTGCAGGTGGAGACAGACAGCAGGTGGCAGGCTTGAGGGAGCTTTAGGAAGACAAAGGGACAGACTTTGGATTTGGGGACGAGAGGGGAGGAGGCATCAAGGGGGACGCTGGGGTGAGAAGGTAGCTGCCTTTTGTCGATTTGAGGAGGCCTGAACACCAGGCAGGTTTGTGAGGCTTGGCCATGTTGGGTTTGGGTTGCTGGTGAGTGATGCGGGGAGAATACTGGAAACAGCAAGCTCTCAGTTGGCCTTCACTTCTCTAATCACCTTGTGTGTAAGTGTCGCAAGTTAGAAAGGATGATAACTGGATCTTCATGTTGGACAGTCGTGGGGACTAAACATCCACACTCGGACTTTTGCTCGTGTGTGTTCACACAAGGAGGACATTCAGGCTTGGAGAGGTTACATTGCCTGTTGAAACCACATAACTGCTAAGGGGTGGAACAGGATTTCAACTCATGCCATCTAAATTCATATATTCATGTGCTTAACCTCCAGTCCATATCGTCTACATTGGCCAATGTGGTAGCCACTAGTCAAATGTGACTTTAAAACTTTACTTTATTAAAATCAAATAAAATTTAAAGTTGAGTTCTACACTGTGCACTCGTCACACTGTGGGTGCTCAGTTAGCCACGTGGGGTGAGTGCTGAGGAGCATGGGTGAGAACATCTTCATCCTCATGGAGTGTTCCCGTGGACATCCCCATCTGGAGCTCAGAAGGCAGGTACTGGGGGAAGATTTAAAGAATCTCCACAGGGCTCCATCTCAGGAAATTCTAGCACTGATTTCTGGAATCCAAGTTCTCTTTGAATGAATGTTTGCATTCAAAAATGAAATATTTTCAAGCATTTCAAGAAAGAATGAATTCTGCATAGGCTTCTTTGTACCTTACGTAGACACAAAACCTTCATTTACTCAGATAGTTTCTCCCCCAATAGTGCTGGCCAGCTGGGGTGACACGGGTGGCGTGTCCCACTCCAGCACCTTCCGTCAAATGCTGTGCATGGTGGATCATGCAATATGCCTGCCTGGCACCTGTTGATAAAATGTGTGGGTGGCACTGGAGCTGGAGGAACTAGCTTCTAGAAAGTTCTCTCTCCCCTCACATTATAGAAAGTATCATGCAAATCATTTGAATGATATCCTTTTTGGACAAACTACCTAAAATTGGCATGAATAGGAAATATAACAAGAACACTTACAAAATCATTACAACCAATGTAACAGTTTCCAGCCTTCTTGCGTCACCCAGACGAGCTCACAGGTTCCCATCTAAGGCATGAGTAAAGAGATCAGAAATGACACACACCACAAGGTGAAATTTCAGATGTCTCTGTGGCAAAGGACACATACTAACCATGTCAAGCCTCCTTTGAACACTCCAGCTGGCTCTTACGTGACTGTCTGTTGAAAGTGCCATTTGTGTGCTATCAGAATAAAATGAATTTGCCGAGCTTTTTGTGTTGAAAGCACCCTCAAAGACAACTCGTTTCCTACGCTCAACTCGCAGAAGGGGAAACTGAGGCTGAGAGAGAGCACAAATCCTCAACACAGGATGGCCATAAACTTAGTGCGCAATTTAAAGTAGACAACTATTTAAAATAGCACATGAACTTTATGGACACCCTCTATTTTTCCTTGTTTATCACCTTGGCCACCTGGAAATACACCTGTTTTAGAAACCGAATAATTGCTTTATCCTTTTGCAAGATCTGCAATTTTTCTGTTTAAAAATTGACACCTAGGTGTAGGCCCTTAATGTAAAGCTACCAACATTAATCAAGAAGCTTTCATTGTCTGAATAAATTGATTTGCGATTTTTAGAACTCAAAAGAGTTTAAAAATTCTTTTCCTTCAGATAAATATGTTGGGAAATAAATATAATCATTATTTTGACATTCACAAAACAACCCAGTTGTATCACCCCCCTTTATCCACCGTGGGAGTGGCTGACCACCGGAAAGGGACACATGAAGAATGTTTCTTTATGTCAAGAAACCACTGCCAATGTGTCGTGACATGATCTTGAATAAAGACAGCTTCTGACAGGTGCAAGGGAACCACAAGGAAGGGAGTTGGGAGGTTGATCTAGGGAGGTCAATTACTCTCTGTCTCCCACATGAGCAAAATCTCTAAGTATAAAAGTACACGAAGAAAATCTGGCCTCACAGGGGTATGTATTTGGAAAGGAAATACTTTATAACCTTGAACAGATAATTGTGGATATTCTTCTTTGCTATTACACCAAAGCTTGACAGGTAGTAGCGTTTTAACACTTACCTGCAATGTGGAATCTGAAACCATAATAATTAATGAACTTACCCTGCTCTCTCACGTTAAAATCCACCAGTTTCTCTTGCAGTTTAAATGATTCTTTTGTCTGACATGTGGATCGTTAGGAAGACATCAGCTCGTTGAGTTGTGGAGAGAGTTCAAGTGTGGATATATTTCAGTCTATAAAATAAATACTCATCTCTAATAACACCTCCATGCATATCAGAAAAATTTTTATTTATCGCAAAGCTGCCAGACTTGTGATAGACACAAGTTTTCCAAACTTCTGAGTTTTGCTTGAAAGCTTATGTTTTATCACTGGGAATAGATTCTGTCCATTGCTTTTCT
Organism: Loris lydekkerianus; assembly: GCA_963574355.1. Taxonomy (NCBI): domain Eukaryota; kingdom Metazoa; phylum Chordata; class Mammalia; order Primates; family Lorisidae; genus Loris; species Loris lydekkerianus. Next base: position 16,421 of record CAUYPK010003306.1, read on the forward strand.
CGAAGTGACAAGCGTACTTTGTTCAGCATCAAGGAACTGTGTATCAGATACCCACGCCAGAATCATCAATTTGTCAGGAGTTCTTTCGAGTAAAATGGTGTTCCACCAAAAAAAAAAAAGTGGTCTTTTCAGCTGGAAATTCCCCCAGATGCACGCTGTTCTGCTGGGCGACTGTAGGGCTAGTCACAGACAACATTTGAGGATGGACTCTCCAGTGTGGTGTTTTAAGAAAATTAATAATTTTTACTACTTCATTGGTTCTCAAGTGATTACAAGAATAAAGCAAATTAAGCAATTCTTTCATTCTAGTTTTCTTTCTCTTTCTTTTTCTGTTTTTCCTGCAAGTGCTTGGTGGTGAAGTGCACAATGACCCATCTGCATCTGTGCTGAGGCAGCAGCAATTGCATGCACTGTTGTTTACACCATCCGTGCACCTGTCACACAGTAAAATCAGAAAATAATGCCTTTCTGTTCCTCCATGAGAAGCTGTGAGCACCCTCAGTTAACCACACTTTGAAAACCGCTAACAGAGAGACTTTTCATATGTACATGGATGTTTATGATCCTAGCACCTTTTTGGTACTAATGAAAAACTAGAACCAACCTAAGTGACAATCACGAAAAGAGTGGGTCAATATATTGTTGCGTTTTTACTCAGGGAACTGCTGCACGCTGGTGACAGTGAACAGACTAGAGCCACAACACCTAAAAAGCAACATCAAGTAAAAAAATAAGTTACACAGTGATGCTTACTGTGGACCATTATTTTACAAAGCTAAAACCAAGAGCATAAAGAGTTCCATGTTGTCATGAATATAAATCCATATATCACACCGATATATATAGCAAAGGTTTAAACACGTATTGAAATGCTAAATATAATTTAGGATGAGGATTGCTTCTGACCGAGATGAGAGGAGAGAGGGTGCACAGGGAGCTCCAGTGTTATCCGTAATAACTTATCTCTCTTAACACTCTGAAGCAAATATGGTAAAATAGTGAGGTTTGCTAGAACAAAGCGATGGCTGTCACTACTTCATTCCATTTTCTACTTCCTTGGCATGTTTTAAGCATTTTATTATCCAATTTTCTTTTGAATGGGGACATTCCATAACATGAAAAGGTTTCATTAAAAATGTTTCATTTTTTTAAAGACAGACTTTCCTTTTTACTTTGATAAGAATCTTAGCAATACATTGAATGCTCAATCTTAGTTATACAAACAGCCTAAATTTTTTGGTAACTTTTTATTTTGATATAAAAATTGTAATTTTTAAGGAAAATACAAAGAATTCTGACACACCCTTTATGAGAATTCATCAATTATTTATTTTATTGCCCCATTTGCTGTATCTTATTTATTCTGCGTGCACACTTCTCTCTCTCTCCCTTTCTCTCTCTCTCTCTCTGCCCTCTAATGCCATGCATATGCACACACATGCACACACACAGGAGCGCACACAGGAGCACACACATGCACACAAACAGGAGCGCACATGCAAACACACGCACATGTGTGCACACAAGGAGCACACAGGAACACAGACAGGAGCACACACAGGAGCACACACAGGAGCACACACATACACACACAGGAGCACACACAGGAGTACACACAGGAGCACACACACACAGGAGCACATACAGGAGCACGCACACACAGGAGCACACACACACAGGAGCACACACAGGAGCACACACAGGAGCACACACACACATGCACACACACAGGAGCGCACACGCAAACACACGCACATGTGTGCACACAAGGAGCACACAGGAACACAGACAGGAGCACACACACACAGGAGCACATACAGGAGCACACACACACAGGAGCACACACACACAGGAGCACACACAGGAGCACACACAGGAGCACACACAGGAGCACACACACACACACAGGAGCACACAGGAGCACACACACACACAGGAGCACGCACACACAGGAGCACGCACACACAGGAGCACACACAGGAGCACACACATACACACACAGGAGCACACACAGGAGTACACACAGGAGCACACACACACACACACACAGGAACACACACAGGAGCACACAGGAGCACACACACACAGGAGCATGCACACACAGGAGCACGCACACACAGGAGCACACACAGGAGCACACACATACATACATAGGACCACACACAGGAGCACACACAGGAGCACGCACACACAGGAGCACACATACACACACAGGAGCACACACAGGAGCACACACAGGAGTATACACAGGAGCACACACATACACACACAGGAGCACACAGGAGCACACACATACACACACAAGAGCGCGCACACACACACACACACACACTTCTGCCTTCACTTGGTTCTGACAGACATTGTAGGACCTGACTCTCTCTGCACAACAGTCTTATTGAATATGTATTTTGGGGGGGAGGGGAGAAAGTGGTTGAGATGTAAATTATATAAATAAGTAATTTCCAATGTAAATCATTATGTAAGCATAAAGTGTGACATTCCATTGTTTTATTGATTATGATAAATGATGTCTAAAAATCAGGGGAAAAACAGACTCAAAGCTCACTTCAATCAACCATCACCAACTAACATCTAATGCTGTTTTACATGTGTGTATATAAACACAGGTTGTTTATCCGGAATAAAGTTCTATTTCCTACTTTATTAATTAGTAACAGGAGTAGTATTGTAACGTTTTAAATGCACATAACCATTAGTAATAATATATCAGAATTACTTTTGATATTCACCTTATAATTAGTATTGAAATGCAAAGAATAAGAAATCTTATTATCAGAATTATATTCTTGTTTTCTTGTTTCTAATTCAAGATCTGTGTGACTCCAGGCAGTTTCACGTGATGCTAATAAGCGTATTCTCTACTAATTAATGTCATTTTTATTTTTAAAGTTCACACGCTTAGTAGTATAAGATGATCTTACTAATCAAACAAGGAAGTTGTTTGGAAGTCAGTTTCTTGATAAACAAAGTCAGTCTGTAGCTTCACTTAGATAATGGATTGTGTTTTTGTGTTCTCTAGTGCCCTGCCAATATTTGGTGTGCAGAAAATAACGTAGAAACTAGATGTGGCCTTTCAGAATCTTGAGGAACTGCCAGGGAGTTTCAGAGGATGTTTTATATCTAATTAGAATATAAACAGCCTGCGAGCATCAGAAATCAGCCATCCAGAGAGCTAGCCCAGAGGTTTAACCACACTATTTTCTTCTTTATGAAATTAAAATATATTGGCTTTAATATATTCCGGTGTAGGGTATGCAGTCATGTCCCCAGCACAGGGCGAGTCTCTGCCACGTCCTCATGTCTTGATGTCACCATATGATGTTAACTTTTGGTGGATCACTTCATCATTCAGAAATGTTTTAAAAAATAATTTACATGGTTGTGGATAAAAATTAATATGACTAGAAAGCAGCTTCACTTGTAACAAATGATCTATAGCTATAAAAATATATGATGCAGACAAAACCTTTGTTACATTCCATCTACAATCTCTTGCCTCACAAATACCTGAGCCCAAATTCTAAGTTTCTCTCTCCTCTCCCTGTTGAAAGGGAGATTAGTAGACAGAGCGGCATTAAAGGACTGTCTGTGCTGAAAGGAAACTGTCTAATTAATAATTCCAGGAAGATGGAGAGAGAATGGGAAGTAAAAACCTTTCCAACCGCTGTTGGCGTGTCTACTCCAGGATGGCCTCAGTACACAGCGGGCGATACGTCTGCTATACTCTAAGATTATCTCATGAGCCCTAGGATATTGCTGGTGGCATGTGCTCCACAGTTAGAAATGACTCTGTCATTGTTAAGAGAATAGGCACCTGTGATTTCCAAGTTTAGGTGGCTGGTGGGGGCAAGGAGAGAGAGAGCACATGCCACGTGTCCGCACAGGGCCTGTATATGAGGTGAGGGTGCAGGGGCTCCAGGCTGCTCATCGTCCTTGTCACTTGGGTTTCCAGGGAGAGTGCCATCAGCCTCTGCAGAGATCCAAGAGGAGATGGGTTATCACCACCTTGGAGTTGGAGGAGGAAGACCCAGGCCCCTTTCCCAAATTTGTTGGCGAGGTAAGTAGGGTGCTGCCTTTTGAGGACAGGCTCCCATCACCCCCTCTGCATCCCGGTGCCCTTTGGGGAGAAGAATTAAGTCTTGAAAGGACCTATGCTATGAGTCCAGGTGGCAAAGTGGAGTAGAAAGAGCACCGGGCTGGGGCTCAGGATGCCTGTGTTCTAGAACCTGCCCCTCTTCTGCTTGGGCACGTGAGTTCTCCTTGTGAGTGCGTGATGAGAATGGCAAACAGCAAGAGGCGAGTCAAATTCAACGTGCCGGCCTGTCTCACTTGGCTCATACAGATTCTTTATTAAAAACTTCATTGTTTAAAAATAGGAAGATTGTGTTAAAAATTCTGCCCTTCTAGAGGCTTTTAAAAACTTGGAAGTTCTGGGCACATGGAGCCCACATTCCCATGTGATAACAATACGCTGGGGCTTGAGTTACCGGAAATACCACAGTCTTCACCATTCCCTGTTTCCCTCCTTGTACTGTGAGGACACATGATGACTTTGGAATGCCACAGCTTTTATACTTGGCCCATGTCCCTTTCTGCTAACTCCTTGGCACCCGTGGGCCGTTGAACGTGTACTGATTAAGTTCTCCTATAACAGTGACATTCTACGAGTTTTAGAAAAACATTAAAAATATATTGCATTTTTATCATATGTATGAAAAACAGTATATGCCTACTGTAAAAAAAAAAAAAAAAACATAGAAGTTAGAGTTTTCAAGGCTCGGTGGTTAAAAGTGCATACTCTCAAGTGTTGGGAGGACTGCATGGGCTGGTGTCCCCACGGCACCAGGTCCTCACTGGGCGAGTTTGATTTCCTTCCTGTGTCTTCATCTGTGCAGTGGGGTCAGTGACAGCACTTACACTACGGCGACGTCTTAAAGACTAAGTGGAGGAGGGCAATTAGGACACAGAGGGAGCCCGCTCATGCTGAGCTTCTTCAGAGTGTTAGCAGGAGGGCCATCGCTTCTCTTTCCGAGGGATAATCAGCACTAACTGACTGGTCTGTATTCTTCCAGGTGTTTCCTGCAGATTTGCTAATGTGAATCTGGACAAAGCAGCAAGATCACAGCATGCGTTTTGCTGCCACTTGCCCTTCTTGTCTAAGGTGTCCCACCTTGCCTGGCAGTGAAAATAAATCTTCAACGGCTGCAGAGTATCACGTATTAGATGCAAAGAGTGTCATTAGAGGATTTTGCTCATGTTGATGCACATTTATGCTATATATATATATATATATATTTTTTTTTTTTTTTTTTTTTTTTTTTTTTTAGAGACAGAGACAAAGCTCTTGGGCTTACGCGATTATCCTGCCTCAGCCTCCCGAGCAGATGGAAATACAGGCGCCCCCC
>CAUYPK010003308.1:0-71760 GCA_963574355.1 Loris lydekkerianus
TAGTCTCACTGGAGTTAGATGATATCTCAAAGTAGTTTTGATTTGCATTTCTCTGATGATTAAAGATGATGAGCATTTTTTCATATGTCTGAAGGCCGTGAACCTGTCTTCTTCAGAGAAGTTTCTCTTCAAATCCCTTGCCCAGCCTGCAATGGGATCCCTTGTTTTTTTATGAGGAGTCTTATTAAGGAAATACTCTACATGGAGATAGGCAGTAAAATATCCATCTACATATAAACACAGATGAAAATATTCTACATCTTGATGGTGGTGGTGGTTATGTGGCTGTGTTATTTGTCAAAATTCATAGAAGAGTCTATCTGGAAAGGATACATTTTATTATATGTAAAATTATACCTCAATACAAATCTGACTTGCGCAAAAAACCCAGTTCAGTAGATCCTCTTTGAGAGTGGACGGAGCCCAAGCTTCGCTATAGTAAGTACAAACTTCAGGGAAGACAGTGGTTTCCTACTGTTGCAATGAGAGGAAGATGAGAGATGGGGCAGGGGAAGGGCGCAAAAGCTCAGAGAGGAGTGGGAAGGGCCCCAGGGGCCAGTGGGGAGTGAAGGTATATACCCTGTGTACCTGGGGGTGGGCCTGTCCTGTCCAGGAGAAGCAGAACCCTATAGAGGTTTAAGTTGGGCAGGACAGAAGGAGTCCCTGGGGAGAGGGGCAGTCAGGGAAGATGGGGGTCAAGGCCCTAGTGGGGGTTCATTCAGGGCAGACCCAAGCTCACAGACAGAGTGGGAATAGCAAATGTGACTGGCTATGGCACTGAGGGACTCACAGCATCAGGTGAGAACTGCCACATGAGCAAAATCCTAGCTCTGAGGCAAGGGAGCACTGCTAGCCATTCCACCTGGGACACACATCGAGGGCTGCAGTCCCCAAACCCATACTCGGCCATTAACACTACGGCTCATGCCTTCCCATGCACCCTTATCTTAGGCAGCAAGACCCACTCTGGACCGCAGGAGGTGTGCCTAGGGTGCTTTGACATGGTCCCCTCCTGGCATAGTAGTCCACACTCGGGGAGGGGTGGCGGGTGGTCTGAGAGGTGTCGACCTCTGCAGCTCTCTGCCTCCAGCACAGCGAGGAACTGACAGTGTGGAGGACCTCGCTCCTCTGAGCCATCTGGCTTTGGTTTTCCAGTTGCGCTTCTCCAGAATGCTTTGTATTCATGAGGTCACAGACGTGATCTTTCTTCTCTGAAGTGAGCCTCCAGGAAGTCCACATTTGCTGTAGAACAGAAGGAGCCCCTGCTGGGAGGTTAGGCCACCTGCCAGAGGTGTCCAGTGCAGCCCTAGCAGGGTGTGGGCTGGGATAATTCCTAGGTCTGTGCCTTGCAGCCAGGTAGAGGAGTAGTTCATAGGGGTCTTTCTAGTCAAATTTTGCTGGTTCATCACCCCAGAATCAATATTCACTTTGCTCTAGGCACAAATGGTGAGCCCAAAGAGGTGTAAAATCAGACCCCTGTCCACTCACTGGTGATGAACCATACCCAGGGAAGAGCTGTCTGCCTGCCTGGGGCCTGTTACCTGGCTAGCTCTCTGAGGGAAGCATGCCATGGCATTGCTGGTGAGGTAAAAGACAGCTTCCCTCACAAGCCAGAGGCTCTTCAATGTTCCTTCTTCTGTGGTTTCTCTGCTCCTGTACCATGAAAAGCTTCAGCTCGGCTGTCTTCTTTGGAGGCAGCTGTTTAAAGGGCACTCATTCCCTAGCACTGACCTTGTCCTGGGCCTGCTAATGCCCCATCTGCCTCACCACACACTTTGGCTACTCTGTTATTGGCTTTGTCACCTCATCCTTACTCTGTGTGATGCCCTCTGCCCCCCAATAATGGGGTTGGCACCCCGGTTTGCCCTTGGCTCCTTGGCTGCCAGGAGAGGCCATGATTGCATGATGAGTTGATACCTTTGGCCTGGGTGGAACCTCATGTACCCTGTCTGGGTTTCATCATTGAGAAATGCAAGATCTAATTTGGCTACAGAGCCATAAGTAACACAAGTCTGGGAAATATAACCTGTGATAAACTAGGACTTCTCCAAATCCAAGCATTTCTTAGACAAAACTGCAAAGCTGAAGGCCAGCTGTAAAGCCCCAGTGGCCTGTGTTCTTGGCTGTTCTGTTTGTCACACACAGCTGTGCCTTTGGAATGTGGGCAGACAGGCAGAAGGATCAGTGCCCGTGCTTGCAGGTAGGGCCATCACAGCAGTGTGTTCTAGACCTCTGGGCATCTGGAATGAAAGTGTGAGAAGTTGGGACACGGGACAGTGGCCTTTGTCAGTCCCTTCTACCTAGGTAGTGTGTGTGGGGCAGCAGGTGCCAAGTCCCCAGGTCTCTTCTCTGCAGCTAGACTCTAAATAGGCCATCGTCTCATAGCCAGATCACCCATACAAGAAATGGGGCAGGGCTGTTGTGTGGGCAAGTCCAGCTATTGGACCCTTGAGGGCCAGAATCACATGGATGGACATCTGGAGACCAGATGTGTGCCCACAGGAGAACCTGGGGAGGTGGGAGGGTGAAGAGAATCTCTTTCTTGTGTCAAGTGCTTTCTCCCATGAGACCAAGCCCCCATACAACTCTGCCTCCCCCCCCCCCCCAAAATATTTACACCCACCTTAAGCAGCTGCTTGGCAAAGGAGGCATCTGGTCAACCTTCATATGCTTTCTTACTTGAAATGATACAGATGAGTTGGTCTTTGCTAAATGGATTAGGATAGTACTATCTGAGTCCAAAATCTGTCTGGCTCAGGATATCTGGTTCTTCCCTCCTAGACACCAGCTGAACTGTGCAACTTTTCCCTCCTCTCGCCCTCCAGCGCCAATGTCCGGCCATCTATGATTTACTTAATATTTACTTTAAATCGATTCACTCCTATTGCCTACATAAATAAAATTTAAAAGGAAACTTTATACCACAAGTATAAATAGGAAACTATTAATACTTGCCATAAGTAGAAGGGAACTATATTTAAAAATACAATGAAAATAAAGAAAGTTTATTAAATTCTAGTGAGACTCTGTTTTGCCAAGTTTCTCAGACTGAAACTATTCTCTCTTTGTTAAAAAGAGAAATTATCATGTGGTAGGGCAGTGTTACAGACGTGCCTTTGTGGATCTAAAGACAACTAGAATGAGTTCACATTTACATTACAAAATTCAGTGTTATTTTAACCCTTCACTTATTAAGATTATTGAGTGCCTGGATTGAGTAGATGGTTCTTGAGACAATCAAGTATGAAACCATAAAATGTCTTGTCGATGATCTATCAGGAAAGGCAGACAAAAAACAATAAATACATTTAAAATTATCTATTTTAGTTTGTGAAAAGGAAAAAAATAAAAGCAAAGAAATGGGCGGGGCCTGTGGCTCAAGGGAGTAGGGCGCCAGCCCCATTTGCTGGAGGTGGTGGGTTCAAACCCAACCCTGGCCAAAAACTGCAAAAAACCAAAAAAAAAAAATAATAATAATAATAAAAAAATAAATAAAAGTAAAGATAGAGACTAGAGAGTGGAGTGTGTTTTAAGTAGGGGTGTGTTTTGCACTGGGCAAGAGGTGGTGCAGCCAGAGTTAGGTCTTGGCCATATTGAGTTTGAGATTCCAAATAGTTATTCAAATGGTGATTTGAAACAGAGGTCAATGTGGCAAGCTTGGGTTGAGACAATAAATTTAGGAGTATTAATAGCATAGATGGTGTTTAAAGCCACCAGCCTGAGCATGAGTCCCTAGGGGGCGAGTATATATGAGAAGTGGCATCTGATGGCAGAGCCCTTTTGCTCTCCTACATGAATGGATCAGGAAGGAGAGGAGGGACCGTTTAGGGTGATAAAGGCAGGCAGATGCTGCGGTCCTCAGTGGTTCTATAGAGAAATACTAGGAGAGTGCTTTGAAGGATGGAGTGACCAACTAATCAAGGTTGCAGAGCAGTTGAGTCAGATAAGGACAAAGACCGGACCTCTGGACTTGACTAGATGGAGGTGGTCAGTACAGTCCTGTTAGAATGAACATGGCAGGGGATATATACCTTGCTGAAGACAGGAAGTACAAACTCCTATTTATTCTTTCAAGGCAATGTGCTGGCATTTAAGAATTCACCTGTGAGCCATGTGCACTGGCTCAAACCTGTAATCCTAGCATTCTGGGAGGCTGAGGCAGATAGATTGCTTGAGCTCAAGAGTTTGAGACCAGCCTGAGCAAGAGTAAGATCTCAACTGTACTAAAAATAGAAAAATTAACTGGGCATCGTGGTGGCCACCTGTACTCAGGAGGCTGAGGCAAGAGGATCGCCTGAGCCCAAGAGTTTGAGGCTGCTATGAGCTAGGACATCACAGCGCTCTGCCCAGGGCGACTGAGTGAGACTCTTACCTTTAAAAAAAAAAAAAGAAAAACTCATCTGTGTAGCTAAACCTGAAACATTTCATGAGCCATCCAAAATCAAACGATAGACCAAGTGACCTGAAAACCCATCCTGGAAACCCCAGACAAGTGGGAGCCCCTTCCTTGCCACTGTCTCAAGACTGCTAACACCCTCAAAGGATGCCCTCTAGGTTCATTTCCCCCCCCCAGGAAGGGTCTTTCCTTGCTGCATGCCAGTGGCCTGGTGGCCACAGTCAGCACAGACGCATCCAGAAGAAGGGCAGGCTCAAGCCAGAGCCACACGGCCGCACACAGCCGGGGCCCTCATCCCAGAACGCAGCAAGGCGCCGGGGCAAGTCATGCTCCAGCACAGATATTTATTGATCTTGATTCACACGATCCAAGAAAAGCTTGGCCACAAGGCCTCCAGTTCAATCACAAGGATGTGGGGGCTGGGCAGGGGCTAAAGAGAAGGAAATGGAATTTAAAGAAATCTGTCCTTAAGAAAATAACTCTTTGTAAACCCAATTTCTGTTGAGCCCAGTGCATGCAATAGTGAAATGCTCTGTTACTCTTCAGAGGCAGCAGTGAATAGGGGCTCTGTTAGCAGCTGGCGGGGCCTCCAGAAGCAAAACATGCCAGGGAGATCGGAGAGCGGCCTTCCTGGAGTCAGTGGCAGCAGAGCCTGGGAGGAAGTGAACCTTCCTCCTCAAGCCCTCTGCCTGCGGCGTGCGGGACAGAGAGGCCTTCACACTGACCTGCATTTTTATTTTGAACGAATGGAGCAATTAAAATGCACCAAGACCAGATCAGGCTATTTTAGGAGGCTGCGTTCAGACTGGCTTCATCTGCACCCGCCTTTTCTTTTATATATTTGGCTGCAGATACTAAGAAAGGCCTGCGGTAATCATCAAGGAAAAGGTTAAGACAATTTGACCGGTTTTGTGAGAAGAAAAAGACAAAAACAACTGCTGAGTGCCTACCACATCACAGGCATCTTATTTTTTTTAATCACATATATATATATATAATTCTATATATATATAATATTCATATATATATTCATATATATAATCATATATATATGATTAAAAAATAAGATATAAAAAATAAAATAAGATTTTATATATATATAAAATACATATTATTTATATATTTAATTATATATTAAATGTATATATATTAATTATATATATAACATAATATATATTAATTATATATAATATATGATATATATTAATTATATATATTAAATATATATATTAAATCATAAATGCATAGATCATGTATACATTAATGGATTTATGGGGTACAATGTGCTGATTTCATATAGAACTAGGAGCGTTTACATCACACTGGTTAATATATACCTCATCACGTTTACTTAAGTCCCAGCATCTTAATCTTTGGCCACACTCTATTCTACAGACAGGAAACTAAGGTTGAATGAAGGAATGACTTGCCCAAGGCCACACCACAGGGAGACTGAGAGGTATGCACACACTAATAAATAACCTCTTCTGATGCTTCCAAACTGTGCTTTCTTGGCAACCAATGGAGATTTCTGCCCTCAACTATGGGCTTTTCCTGGTAACACAGAGTGTAAAGTTACATGCACTGCTGTCCAGAGGTTGTATCCTGGCTCCCTAGGGTGGGCTGCTCTGGTTGGCAGGCACAGTGAGCACGGTTCCTGCTGGTGGGGCAGGGGGAGCATTTGTATACCCTCCCCACCTCCCACTTCCCTCACTCTATTCCTTATTTCCTCACACAGGCAGTCCCTTAGTACCACACCTGCCTGGCTCATGTGAGCATTGGCCTTGTTTGCTCTACCCATTCTCAGAACGTTTGTCTCGTGCAACCTTGCCATAAGCCTCCTTTATCCAGATAAAACAGCTGAGGCTTAGAGAGGCTTAGCAACTTGCCTCAGGTCACAGAGCTGAGACTCAAACCTAGGTCTTGGGGCTTCAGATTCCCAAGTCAAAGTTCTTTCCCTGATCTGCACATACCCACTGTGCAAGCTCTTTAAGCCCTCCCCTGACTCCCTTCACCAGGACTAAGGCCAAGTTGGAAAGAAGAGCCACCTATGATTGTGGCTGATGATCTCAGCCATACAGCTCCCACAGTGCCAATGGCAGCCTTCAAGGGTTTTCTTGTATTCTCCCCGTCACCTGAGAGGTTGGTATTCTTATACCCATTTTACAGAGGAAGAAACTGAGGACCAGGGACTTGCCCAAGATCACATGGTGACTCAGTGACATGTTCAGGATACAAACTCAGACTCGCTTGCCTCCCAAGACTGCTGGCTTTGGACCACACCCGGCTGCTGTTTTTCAGGCCCATGGCCTGGGTGCGAATGAGAGCAGTTCCTAGCACCTTGCATTTGACTTGTTGATGCTCGTGTTTCCTTTATTACACAAACAGCACATGTCTGTTACAAAGCCATAGCGAAGATCTGGACAGACCCTGAGTGACACGTTTCATGCTATTGCTGAAATATCCTACTTGGGAGGTATGTGCATGTAGCCTGCTTTGTCCTGGTGGTGGCCTCGTTGTCCCTTCCCTCTTTCCTTTCCTAGTGTGTGGCTCTCCAGAAAGACTGTGTTTCCTTCCATTCTTTATCCTGGCTAGTAACACTAAGTCAGAAGGGGCTGAATTCTGACCCTTAGTCATGACCCTCTCTCCTGAATTTCAACAGCTGGGGATGTCCTATGTCGATACTTTGGGAGCTGATTACACCTGTCAGCCTTGGGAGCTATTGCAGGCCTCTCCTGCTCCAGACCCTATGCACCATCTTAAAGCCAGAGGACAAAGCCATCAGTTCTCTGCTCGGAGCTTCATTTCAACCACCCCAAAACCCATGACTGATGAGGCCCCCTCAGGGGTGTTGGATTCTGTCCTAACTGTGCTAAGCTCTGAGGGGAGCTTCAATAAATGAACACAAAGCATTGTAATATGCAGAGGTTGAAGGTGTGAGGGCTTCAGCCAGCCTAGTGAAAGCTTCACCTCTGAAATTCTCAACCAGGGCAGAGACCAGAGCCCTTTCTCTGAGGTTAAGGTTTCACTCAAGCCTTCTGGCTTCAGCGTTACAGACCCAACATGAACCTTCAGGGACGCCAATTCATTTACTCTTGGCAAAGCCCAGCTTCCTCTCTCAGTACAAATGAAAGCATGGAAGGCTTGTAAAGTTGACTCCGAAGGCATCACGCGTATCTACAAACTCTTAAAACCCAACATTTGGATGAGCTGCGAGGGGAGATGAATCAGAAACACATGGAGTAGATTTTCTGTACAATGCTCCATGGGCCTCCAAAATTAAGGGAAAAGAGCTTGGCACAGCCCATTTGGGAGTTATGGATCTCCCAGCACTTGAAGTATCAGTGAAAGTTCCCCAGGCAGAAGATTCTTTGGCTCCTTTCCCCAGACTCACTTTCCTCCCAGAGGGACCTGTGAAGGGGAGGAAGTGAGGAACTGAAGAAAAAGTGAACAGTTATTGAGAAGGCCTTCAGGAAGGTGGACTGTGAACTAGGGGGTCCTAATGGCATGGGGACAGTGTGAGAAGGTGGAGACGTAGATCAAGCAGGTTCCTAAAACCTGCATCTGCCACCGGGTTCTCTTGGCCTTTCTGTCAGTGACCCAGGCAGTTCCTGCTGGACTGGCCATGGATCTTGTAAATGACTATGCACATCATTTAGAAACTATTCATATCCCGGAGTGGCCAGAGCACGCAGAGTGATCGGGACCATGCAGGCCATTTCCATTAAGTCTGGCAACACACAGGTCCAGCTGTCACGTGCTATTACTCGGCTGCTGTTTGAAGGCATGATCTGCTATTTTCCACCTGTTTACTTTTAAAACAAAGCCCTGTTGACTAAATGAATTCTGTTTTGAATACTTCAAGTGAATAATACTTTCAAACCAAGTCAACTTCTGACATCCAGCCAAGACCAGATCCCATATGTTCAAGGTTAATGACCATCTGGTGGAAAAAAGGCCAGAAAGATTGTGAGATGTGTGGAAAGCACATTGAAGACTATGTCTGCCTTTCTGACAGTCCCACCCGAGAGACGACGGCCCCTCCCAAGGTCTCTATCACCGGAGTCACCCTAATGTTCAGAATATACCATCTACCTGTCAGTCTCCAGCTCTGGAGTTGGGTCATCTCAGAATAATCCCATTCTCCTTTGTTGCTGGGTGAGGGTCAATGTGGAGCAAAGCAGGGCATTTGTTTGGGTACCAGACTGGCATGGGATTTCGTCTCAGCTCAGTCTTCCAGTTTTTGGTGAATCTATCCCTCACTGTATTTCTACCCTGCTCTTTCTGGCATGCACCTCAAAAGAAGCCCTCAGCGCTGCTCTCACCCGCTACCCTCATTAGAAGTCTGGGCTTACACGCTTTCCTTGATACTGTGGGTTTTAAAATCAGAGTTCTCTTTCTCCCACCCTAGCCAAACATTTGCAGAAGGAAGGCTGTCCTGCACTCGGCCTGTGCCGTGAAATCTATCCCGTGTCGCCTTTTTCCAGGGCCTTATCTGGAGGAGGGAGGTGCTGTACACACATACACACATGTCTGGGATATGGAACTGGGGCCCTGGCATCTGCTCTGTCTAGCTCTGTACCCCCCTTGGCTGTCAGAGGGGCTTCAGAGGGAAAGGAGGCATCTCCCCTGCGACTCCCCAACCAGCAGCGTCCCTTGCATGGGAGAGACAGATGCAGAAACACAGAATAACTGAAATATACTCTGATGTTAGTGGAGTTACAGGGTGGGTCCATTTGTACACTCATGAGTTCCTGTACTTTATATTTTATAATAAATGCACAGTTCTTTGGTAACCAGAAAAAGGGAACTAAATCTTAAAAAAAAAAAGACAATGCTATACACAAATGATGAGATGAGGAACAGACATGAAGTGTCACAGTGGAGTGAAGGATTTTGCTCTGCAAAGGTCAGGGAAGGCTTAGGAAAAGAGGATGCTCGAGGTTTCTCAGGCAATTAGGAGGAAATTGCCTGTGTGGCCCTGGACACCAAGAGGACTGGTCCCCGTGTAGGAGACAGGGTGGCTCTGGGAACGAGGATCAGCTCAGAGCTGCTGAGATGCCCAGGAAGACATGGCAGCAAGTGAGGAAGAAGAGCTCAGGGCCTAATTGGAGATGTCAAGTAGGCCAGCTTCAATTTTTATCCTGAAAAGAGTAATAAAAGGTAATTAGGTGAGGGCCTGACCCAAGGGGCTCGTTTGCATTTTAAAATTTCTTGAGGGTATATGCAAAGTGCTCAGAGAGCTGCAGGGCAGGGGCCAGGCAGGTTTATTTTTTACCTGCCCCATGGTGAGACAGGCAGTTTTGATAAGGCTCTGTGCTGGGGGGAATTGCAGATGCTGAGGCCCAGCTGGCACCTGCCCCCAGGCTCTGCAGTCCTCTTCCCGCAGAGAGAAGGGCCCAGCGGGGCTCCAGCAGGCCATCAATCTTCATTAAGTCTATCATTGTCTTCAGAGGCAGGCAGTGCTTGGAAGGACTGCTTGATGGAAGCGTGGTGACCCCAGAGTATTGAGAAATAAAGGCTAATTGACCGTAGGAAAATCAAACAGCTACCATCACTGGTGTTTCAGCTCCTGGGCACTTGGACGCCTCGCTGGGTCACACTTCCCTCATGCCCAACAATGGAGAAGCCTGTCAGGCACTCGCTGACCCTCTCAGCAGGTGGAACTACCCAGAGACATGACAGATGTCTCTTCATTGGGTGCTCTCACATGGCAGGCTCGGATGGACAAGAGGGATGCCAGGCAGAGTCAGGCCTTTTGCTGCCCCCTTCAAGCCCTCAGGACATGCTGCTCCATCATTTTGGAGATTTTATTTTATTTTTTCAGCTTTTTGAGGCATCATTGACAAATAAAAATTGTACATATTTATAACACATGACTTGGTGTCTTGATATATTGTGAAATCATCTCTACAATCAAGTTGATTAACATTCTTATCTCAAAAACAATCCTTATCTCCTCATCACTTCACATATCATTTCCTTTCTTCCTTCCTTCCTTCCTTCCGTCCTTCCTTCCTTCTGTCCTCCCTCCCTCCCTCCCTCCCTCCCTCCCTTCTTTTTCTTTTGAGTGAGAACACTTTATTTAAGATCTACCCTCAGCAAATTTCAGGAGTAGAAATCCTAATGCTAGAAGGAATTTAATAGCAAGGGTATACAAGGTTATGGGTCAATATGAAAGTTTTGAGATACACAAAAATCAAGAAATGTATAATCCACGTAGACAGAAACAAACAAGGCCCTCCCAATAACACCAATAAGCTGAGTAAGTTGAAACTTGCCTGGGCGAATCAGAAAGGATACTGTTTCTTGGAAGTGAAATAATGGACCATAACATAGTTGGTCTCAAAACTTTCATAGTGACTCATGTACTGTTCTCAGCTGGACATGTGATGCATTCAATTTGTACAGAAGTTAACCATTGACAATGTGCTTTCTCATACATCATTTAGTAAATTTTCACTGGGCTGAAACTGGTGATTTAGTAGGAAGGCCCTGCCTCTAAGCAGCTCATAATCACTGTCAGTGTGTGTGTACCAGATTAATTTAGGCTTCTTTGAGCTGGAATCACTGTGACAGGTGACATCTAGAAGGACACTAGCACCCAGAGTTTTTGCAGAGCGGCCAACACAGGATCCAGCGTGAGTCCACCTTCAGGCATTGCTGCTGCTCTGTTCTAGCCATGGGGGCATCCAGGGGACTGCTCCTACCCACCAAGGCTGCTGAAACAAGGGTGAGTGTTTCCTGGGGCAGATGTGTGGCCTCCTGTGAACCTCTGATGCCACATACTGCATTGCCTCAGTCCAAAGATGGGCTCTAACTTTCCATTTTTGATATGTGTGTACACATATAGCACGACATTCAAAGTGCGACCCCGAACAAGATCACATCTCCACTCTGCCCATATGATTCTCATAGGTCCACCTGATGATGGTGATCATGTTCCAGAACCTTGCTTGACTCCTTCTTTCTGTTAATATCTATTAAGCAATGATGTCAGTTATCATTCTTGGCACCAGGAATGGAGCTGTGAACAAAACCAAACCGAGAGGGAGAAGTGTTGCTTTAAAGGCCAGGGTCCCTGCTTTTGTGCCAGTACCATGCTGTTTTAAAATGAGTAAAAATTTTTAAAGATTTTAAAAAATTGAATGACCTGTACATCAGTATTTTATGATCATTTTCTGTGCCTCTTTCTGTTTCATTGAGTATTATCTTTTCAAAATTAGGATATGTGTTTTGAGAAAACATCCATTACATTTATCATTCTTTCAGTTTAGTATGATGACTAGTGCCACATAAAACAAGTAACATACAAATTTATGGTTACTTTGTGTGTCTCTTACATTTGATGCCAGGGATGTCACAATATAGTTGAAGAAATGCAGGATTCACCTTTGTCTGGCCTAGAGGCAGGCTCTGGGCACAATGTCACTGAGGGAGCACTCTCAGAGAAGAGGAGTCAGGGAAGCAGAACAGAGGAATGTGCTCTCCGCTGGTCTCTAGCTTCAGCCTGGTGGCCTGGGGAGCAATGGCTGTCAGTTGCCTAGCAGAGTTTATTCCACCTGAGGCAAAGAGCCCACCTTCTATATCCCAGAATCACTGGGTTGGGAATGGGCATGTAACTTAACAATTCCTTTTTAGCCAAGGACAGTTCTCCAGAGAAATAGGTAGGTCCAAACTATTTGCTGCCAACCCTTAAGTGCTTTGCTTACGGACACTGACAGCACAGATGGGGATCTCAGCCACACCCCAACAGCCCTAATACCTAGCATCTTTCATATCTATTCATCAATACTAATAAGCCATGGCTAAAAAAAAATAGCACATCGTTTTTCTGTTTGTGTTTACTAAAAATTATTTTCTCTTCTGAAAATTAAATAAACCACTTTTGATGTTTAACCATATGGAGGTCTCCCAAGGTATTCCTCCTCCCATAGAATAGACACAGAAGGAATTTAGACACCGCCTTTAAAGAATGATTTTTCTCATTTGCTCTAGAGATAAAGATCAATATAGATAGGCTGCAAACTGTTCATTTAGGTGTTTGACATAAGAATCAATTTCTCTGAAACCTAATCATTTGACCATCTTGAATGCCCACGAAGCTTCAAATGGTCTAGATTTCTGATCACCCCACCACAGTTACCTGTTGTTTATCACAGACCATCCAGTTAATTCTGGCTGGGCTGAGGCTTCCTCCTCTCTCAAAATTAAATATGGGTAAAGAAAGGCAGTTTTCATAGTTCAACACTTGCACTGTCTCAAGCACATTTTATTAAATGTCTGAATAATTTGGGGGAGAAAATTTTAGAAAGACTACCTTGCACTTTGAAAATTGGTACTCTGGAAGCTGACTGGTGGACAAAGAGCATTTCCTGTGCATTGTCTTCACACAGTGTGACTCTAAATGCAAGACAGTGACTCAGTGTTTACGTGAAAATGGTCACTGTTGTGTGGTTGAAGACAGAATTTCTGTTGAATGTAGCTGTATCTCAAATTTAATGGAAGTACCCCCCAGAGACCTCACTAGAGCTCTGGCTCCAGGGCACCCATGTATCTAGATGCTGAGCCATGGTAACATGTTGCTGGGGCAGAAAACTCTGGGCGAAAGTCAAACCTGTTAAGTCTCATCCTCCACTTTCTACATGGAAAAAATTTCACCTAAGACGACTTCCTTAGAATGACAGTGTCAGCCTCAACATTTAAGCAACTTAATCTAAAATCTAGAATCTTTCAAAAGCAAGTCCTAGAAAATCAAATTATCTTAAAGAGACATAAAGGCACCAGAAATGTTTTTACAGGGGAAATCTCATTGCTGAAACTGTTATTTAGAGGGAAAAGATGTTTATGCCAAGGGAAAAAATTCCAAATCCCAGACAATGACTGCAAAAAATTCCAGCATATGAAAATATCTTTTAAAATTCTTTAGCATGCAATGAAATAACTTCAGACATATTATGAAACAATTTCAAAGCTGTCACTCCCCCTTTCCTCCTCACACACACATAATAATCTATCATCTATTTTAAATCTATATTATCTTATTCCTGGAATTCTACCCTAGTAGATACTCTAAATAACTCTAAAGTCCTGCAAAGGCAGTTTGCCACCCAATTGCCTCCCTGTTCTGGGTGAAGCTTAAATTACAGGTAGATCAAAATCAGAAATGTGTTTTGAAAATACTGCAACCTTAATCTCTTAGTTTTTCAATGTTTTCTTCTGTATGTAATAATTTTTTAGGAACTGTTATGTCATAGAAACAGTCGTCAGAATTTTACCATTTCTTTTAATTGTGTTTTTTCTTGTAATAATTTCAAGTAAATTTAAATATAATAGATGGAAAAGGAGAAAAGACTGGTAAGTAAAGATAATCTAGTGACAGTTCTAGCTCCTTCTTTCCTTATGGTTTGTGTTATAATTCTATTAAAAACCAGGCACTCACTCTCAGACACACACACTGTGTAATGCAGTGCAGATAAACCATCCCCTGTCCGGTCTCAGCATCTTCACTGTCTTCTTCTGTTGCAGATGCAGAGAGAGCTAATCATTTGGAAAAGGAATCAAATACTGAAATGGTAAAAAAAGAGAAAAAAAAGAAAGAAAGAAAAAATACACTCACAGAATTGCCAAGGCTTGTGTGCACACTTCAGGCCTTTTCCATCCCTGCATGTAGGAATGAATCTACACATATGCACCATCTCTAAATTATTTGTTCCTTTGGTTAAATGAAAACTTATGATCATATTTAAGGAAAAGTTTATGATGACTTGTTTTAAGGTCATAATTATTACTAAGAATAAATAACAGATTTATATTTCAGGTTTAATAATAATTACTTGTATTATTGCTAGTCAGTAATAGAGCAATGCTGCCATGTAACTTTTCAAGGAGATAAATATAAAGAAGTTCACTGTTCCTGAACCTTCCACAAATGTTCTGGGGACATAAAGGAAATGATAATTACACAGTATTAATATTCTGTCCTTTTCCTAGGCAGAGGTATCCGAAGCCATTTTCTACAGATAGCTAAATACAAAGCAAGTGTAAATTTCAGCAACTCCCTCTGTAGCAGAAATTAACCTACTAAAATAGGTATCTTCTGAGTTCAGAAGCACTCTATACCACAGGAGCTAATGAGAGATCACATTCGGGTTAATAATATTTATCTCACTTACCATTCTCTTGTAGCCATTTTCTAATGGTCAAATAGCACCACAAATTAAGGGTCAAAAGGATAAGTGATCCTAAAAATAAATATCTCACTACCAATACTAATGATTCTTGGATTAAAAAATCTGCACTTTTTTTTCTCTGTATGTTACCAAATGGCTGCTTTGAAGTGAAGGTAGCATTGGAACCACCACCTCGGTAGTTCAACTCCAGAAGACTAGCTACAGCCTCGCCCTGTGCTGGGCACTCTGGGGAGTATTGCCTTTTCCCTTTACTTTTAAAACTTTAAATAATCAATGAATATAAATCCTTTTTTTTACTAAAAAATAGGAAATTATGAAGTGAAAAGGAAAATTCCTCCTTCTAGCTCATTTTTTTGAGAAGTAGCCACAATTAAGGCTTTATTTATATTTCATAGGTCACAGAAGTGGACTCGCCAAACCATAGCACATGCAAATTATTTTTGCAACCCTCCAAGTCTCTCTTGTTCATTTTAAAAAGAAACTTCTTTTTTTTAATTTTTTTGAAAATTGAGCCTTTGTTGTTGTTTTATAAATAAGTTTTTCCCAATTTTTCGTTTTCTTTTGATTTCACCAAGCGTAGAAGCCTCTGCCCTGTGGATACAGCACAATTCAACCTGGGGCACCTCCCGCTCCAAGCAGTGGGAGAGGTGCAGGGGGCACCCCTGGCCCTGTATTCTGGGATATTTCATTTGCCCATCAGGGTCTTAAGTGCATCCATGGTGAAGCTCACTATGGTCCATCCGACTAACCTTTAACCTTTAGGTTGTTTTTTTCTGGGTCCAAATGTGAGTTCCTGAAATTAAATACGGTCTGTCCCTAAGGTACCCCTTCCAGTTTTCTTCCTCTGCTATTCCACTGAGTAAAACAGAGTCTCCCCTGTTGTGCTGCTTTCCTTCTTCCCTTAACATCTGCCCTTCCTACACATTCTACCTCCTGTGAGCAACCTGGGACCTTTCGGAGGACCCGCTGCTGGTAGAGAGATCTATACCCTACTCAAATTAGGAAGCCTATGTTTTTCTTTTGGTGTCTTTTCTCAGTGTGATCCTTGATTTCAGTTTATTTATCATGAAAGCTACAGTCTGTGGCTTGGGCCATGGATCTTTCCCTGACACACTGTGAAGTTATTCCTCCATGTTTAGTCTTTAGGATTTTCCAATGTACATAAAACACACACACACAAAGAGTGGGGTTCAAAATGGGAAGAAAGCAAAACCTCATCTGCTCTGTTACGTGTCCATTAATCCACATGAGAACACTTTCCACACAAGGAAACTGAGGCTTAGGGAGGTAAAGGAAAGAGTCTCAGCTAGAGCCTGGCAGTATTAGGATTCAAGCCCAGATCTGTACGCCTCCCAGGCCTGAACTCTTTTCTCCACAGCCTACTCATGCTGCCTTTCTACCTTTTTAGCACCTTTGGCTGTTTAACAGGGAACATGATTTTCAATCAATGAACAAATAGACTTTATAGGGTTTTTTTTTTTTTTATGTTTAAAAATAAGAGCTTCTGGGCAGCGCCTGTGGCTCAAAGGGGTAGGGCGCCGGCCGGCCCCATATGCCGGAGGGAGGTGGTGGGTTCAAACCCAGCCCCAGCCAAAAACTGAAAAAAAAAAAAAAAAAAAGAAGAGCTTCTACAGCATATCAACTCAATGTCATTATAATTAGTACACATTTTAATCCTTTGTGTATTTTAGCCACTTTTTAAATTTGGAGCTCCAGATGAGTTATGATATGTGAGCAGTGCAATGGATGAGACATACTAAGAAAGTATCTACAGACTTTAAGAATACACATGACTTTTTAATTTAGTAACTTAATCAGACAAAGTGAAAAGATAACAACAGATACAATACTGAAGTGTGTGGGAGAGCCGTTAGGACTATTTTTGCTCAGTCTATTCCCTTACTCTTCACAGGCATTATTTAATTAATTCTTCATCACATCCTGGACAGACAAAGACAGTGTGTGTGAAATGTTGTTATGTGACATTAGAGTGCATGGCAACGCTGAGACGCTAACTCCATCTTCCTACACTTTTTCATGACAATTCAGTGCTTCTGCAACCAAAGCTACTTTCTCTACTTTTCAGGCTCAAATAAAGGGAATTATAAGACTTTTAGCATATAACAGCTTTTTAATTCAGGAATTTGATGATCACGCCTGTCACAGTGAAATTCATGAACTACTTTCTAAGCAACACTAAATGGACAGCTAAATGAATGAATGAACAGACTTGGACATGAGCCTTAGCATTACCCTGGGAATGCCAGTATCCAGATCAACTGTATACCTTATTTTTAATTTCTCTTGGGACTTACATGCACAGGTTTTAAGTTATCATTTGAATTTGGAAAAGAAAGGAACTTAGCTAGAAGCATTCATCTTCAAAGTGTCTGAAGATGTGATCTAACTATGAGAATTCTCACTAACAGAACGGATGACCCCTCCACATAATAATTTTTACCCACTGCTACCAACTTTGGCTTATGTCTGCATTCAGTGTCTTGGGGCACATATGTCATATCACTCACTTTGACTTACTTTATCAGGCTATATGCAGCCTGAGGACATCTACAGGACTCATGTTGCTTTACTGTAACTAGAGCCAATTTAATTGTTCTCTCTCTTTCGTAGCAATATCTTATACTATAACATCAAATGCATATGTGACTTGGATCACTCTCTAGATAGTCAAATATTGTGGCAAGTCCATCTTTTTGTTTGTTCACGGCAAAAATCTTTAAGGTGGGCTAAATTTCCGTCCTTTTTCACCTCCACTGCCAATCCATCAGGAAATCCTCTGAGCTATGCCTTTAAAACATACCCACAAAACTGCCCCGTCTCCCCACCTCCACCACTACTATGTAGATCCAGGTCAATACCACCTCTCAGTTGCATTATTACAAGAGTCTCCTATCTGATCTCTCTGCTTCCTCCTCTTCCTTGTTAGATTACATTTTCAATGCAGACAGAACTGAAAGTCAGATGTTATCACTCTTCTAAATACTTCACCCCTCCTCACCAGCATAAAAACCTTCATTCCTAAAATGGCTTACAAGACCTTCCCTGCTGTGTCCCCCATCACTTCTCTGTCCTTATTTTCTCTGTTCACTCTTCTGTCCACTCTGTACTGGCCAGATCGTCCTCCCTCCTCCTCCTTTAATGGGTCAACACATTCCTGCCTCAGAACCTTATTGTTCTCCCTGCCAAGGTTGTTCATCCCCTAGATATTTTTCTGCCTCATTTCCTATTTCCTGACATGCACCATTTTTTTTTTTTTGACTCAGATGTTATTGTTTCAATGATAACTCCCCAATTTGAAAATCCACGACACAGTCCTCTTCCATCCTATCAGCAGTCCCTATCTTGATGTCATCCTTTGTTTTCACCATAGCACTTACTATCATTGGGTTTGCCAAATGTTTTTCTTCTTTTCAAATGTTCCTCTCACCTCTTTAGAATATATCTGTGAAGTGAAGAATGTCAGCTGTTTTGTTCACCGTTTCGTCCGCACCACCCAGAACTGTGCCCGAACCATAAATATCTGCTGAATGGATTCTTTCCTGGTTTTGAAAGGAAACCAATTAAATGTCAACGATGAGAATGGTGACAACTGCTCATAATAAAATGTTGCTAAAATTGGCAGTGCTGAGATTTCTATTTGGGGAAATGAACCATTTTTTTTAAAAAAAAATGAAGTTGTAGCTCCTATAAATATGGAAAAGATGAATTCTGAATAATTTAGGAAGTTTATAATGATAGCCCCTCCCATAGGAAAATCAACTGAGATTAAAAGCTAAAAGCTGGGCAGTTCAGTGGGTAGGAAGCTGGCCCCATATACTGAGGGTGGTGGGTTCAAACCTGGCCCCGGCCAAACTGCAACAAAAAAATAGCCAGGCATTGTGGTGGGCACCTGTAGCCCCAGCTACCTGGTAGGCTGAGGCAAGAGAATCACCTAAGCCAAAGAGCTGGAAGTTACTGTGAATTGTGATGCTACAGCACTCTACTAAGAGCAACAAGTGAGACTCTGTCTCTTAAAAAAAAAAAAAATGCTAAAAGCTTCTCTGTGTATTTATTATGAAAGGAAGTGAATTTGCTTCCATTTCATTTATTTTCTTTGTAAAGAAAAACAACAACAACAAAATGAAACACTTAACTTCTGTATTATTTTTTACATAAAAAAGTGGAACTAGCCACAATTAATGTTTGTACTATTTCGTATGATAAACACCAAAACAATTTACAAACAAACATCTGGAGAACCTTATTGTGTAGACACACTTGAGCAATAGTCAAGAGCAATATTCAAAGCAGATTTGCAATTCTCAGCTCTTCCTTCTTCCCTAACAAATTCATTCTATTTGCTATTAGAATTATAAGCAAAATTTTCTAAAACAAATAATACATATTTTTATATTTCAAACTACCTTCCAAAAGTTCAGGGAAATTACAGGTTGAACTTCTTTAATTTGTTCTAGATAATTGGCTGTATTTACTCACTTGATTTGTACTAAATAGCAAGATCAGTAATTGGTAAATATAATCAAACTCAAAAGCAAATACAAAATTCAGAGTATAGAAATCATTTAAAATGTCTACCCTGCATGTGGATGGCACAGGAACAAGAACTTTGGGATCCTGAGACATCCAGATTCTAGCTCTTTCATCTACCCATGGGGTTTATATCTTATATGTAAGGAATGATGTAAAGATTAAAATTAGATAGAGTTCAGTAGAGCTCCTGCCAAATCAGTAGCAGTTATTATTAGCAATAAAAATATATCAAAAGTATCTACTACTGGTATCATTCAATGAAGTTCCATTTATCACATCATAGTGTCATGAGAGTGAATCAGGACTGGCACACCTATGGGACCTCAACAGTGCCTCTCCTTCCACCAACGCCTACCCTCTCCTGGTCTAAACTGGGAGGATTAGAAACTGCCTCTGGTAAGTGAGGGAAAGAAGAGTTAAAGAACAAATAGAATAGTCAAATATGTGCTGGCGTGAGAGGGAGAAGAAAAATTGAAAAAAATTAATTTGGGTCAGAAAATTTTTAATTACTTAAACAAAACTGTTAAGTGACTAAAAATACATGGAAGATTTTTATTATATGAGTATCAACAGACATGCTCAAAAACTTTTACAAATGAACACTTTTACAAATGCCCACATTCTTCTTCAGGAAAGCACCCAATGGCCATCAGTGAAGAGCCTGATTAGTTGGCAGCCTTCAGCTGTCAGCTTTATCCAAGTCTGACTTGGCTTTTAAGCTAAGGGCACAGTCTTCTCACGGTAGCCCACAGTCATGTTTGAGCAAGGCTCTGGCACAAGGGCCTCGAGACTTCCCCCAACATACAACTCATCTGACAGGCTTTCTGCTCATAGCTCCCAGCTGTGCAGCCAGAGACTCTGTCAGGTCTGTGTGGTTGTCTGATGGCCTCTTGACCCAATCAATCCTGCCTCCACCCTACCCCTTTAACAGGTGCTAAAGTTCTTAAATCTCAGCTCAATTTTCTGAGATTCATCTCGGGAAACTTCAACAAACTTCAGGAGTGCGGGTTTACTGTCTTTCATTCATATTCAGGTTTAATTTCCCAGCTGTACCTCTCAGCTGGGGACTCATGTTAGCTCCTCAAAGTGGTCTCCTCAGATCCTCTCTCTCTTGACCTGAGGTCAAGGGGGCAGCACTGCTGGGTGGGTGAGGTGAGGAGACGCCCACCAAGTTCTCTCCAAAAACCTCCTTGGAGACTCCCTCACTAGGTTTGAAGTAGGTGCTACCATCCCATACCCTTCTCATTTTTGAAACAGGAAGAGATGTTGAGTCACAGCAGTTCTCCGTGAGGGAAGCCTAGGCGAAATCTGCCTTACTATGTGTCTCAGACAAAGCTTCCATTTTAACACCCTATAACACAAATAAGCACAACCTAACAACATATTATATGAGTATTATAGCTATGCTAATACATATAATCTAGGTGCTATGAAATCCACCTTTCAAACAGTAACAAACTTAAGAGGGAAACACTCCCTTATTATTCAAAGTTGTCTCACATCTCTAGTGTGTGGGAGAAGATGCTAACACAGATGGCTTTCACAGCAGACTGTACTCTAAAAAATAGAACATACTATATAGAGATGTAGTAGATACCCGCATGCCTGTATGGATACATTTATTTTGCAATCTTATTATTATTATTATTATTATTATTATTATTTTGAGGCAGAGTTTTACTCTGTTGCCCACGTTAGAGGGCAATGGCATCATAGCTCACAGCACCCTCAAACTCCTGGGTTCAGATGATTTTTCTGCCTCAGCCTCCCACATATGAATTTTATAGTTTTGGATTTATTGACAACAAATACTAGAAGAATAGGGATCAACCATAAATGAAATACAAGCTGTGCTTTTACTTCAAATTTGCTTCATGCTTCATGAAATGCCTATGCTCTCTGATTTATCAAATTGCAAAGGCACACCTGAGCTGAAAATAATTGTTTCCTCCTAAGATTTTCTAGCCTGCTTCTGTGAAATATCAACGTTTGGCTTGGATATGTTTCATTAAAACAAGCATATTTCAACAGGAGTTATTTATTTTAAAACTGTAAATAGCAGATCCTTGCCTATTACTCAAAGGTCAACGTGTGACTCTTTTTTTTTATGTGAATAAAATTCTTTTATTTGTTTCTTTTTTTTAATATTTTTTTTAATTGTTAAATCATAGCTGTGTACATTAGTGCAGGTATGACTCTATCTTGAATGCTTCATGAGGGAAGATGCTACGTCTATTTGGTTCATGTTTGTGCCCCGGCAGCTTACCCAATGTAGTTATATTGTTGAATGAATAAATTAACTTTTTTTCAAACTACAAATGATTTAAAATATTATATACATCAATGCACCTAGTGTCCTCTGCACACCTCCACCAATTCAAGACTGGAAAAATTCCCAAGGATCCCAATGACCAATAATAGTTTTATTGGTTTGCTGGCCAATGTTACCACAAAGTATACAAATAACTACCCATCTTTGGAACTTCTCAATTCTTTAAGAGTAAAAAGTTAATTTGGGAGATTATTAAATATTTTAAATATAAATTATATATATTGTGCACACAGAGATAATAATGCAATATATCACACTATTTCAAATTTACATAATTTTATATATGCATAAAACGCATTACAGTATGAGATTAGCAGCAAATAAGTATATTTTGGATGAATAAAAATATTGAGGGTCTAATAATAGTCCTTGAACAGATCTTCAGCTCATTTCTGTGTCAGTAAAGGGAGAAGTTAATGACTCATCCAGATACACATCCACACACCCAGAGCAGCAGAGTGCTAGTCTTCCTTGTATTAAGCCATCTGCTTTTTATCTCCTATAAGACTCATTTCTTCCAGGAAGAAATAAAGACCTGGGGTTTAATTCTCCTAGGACAATTCTGCTATTAAAATTAAGAAAATCAAAATCATTTCCTGTTTTGCTTCAGTGAGGCCAAACATTAGGCAAAAACTTTCTTTCATTATTCTTGTAGCAAAATGTTTCATAAAAAAGTAATATGCTAAAGTCTTAATTACCATTCCTCAAAACATATTCAGACCTTTAATAGAATGTTAAAGCCAGGAGGCACCTATGGCTCAGTGGGTAAGGTGCCGGGCCCCATATACCAAGGGTGGCAGGTTTGAACCCAGCCGTGTCCAGCTAAAACAGCAATGAAAATTGCAACAAAAAATAGCTGGGCGTTGTGGCGGGCACCTGTAGTCCCAGCTACTCAGGAGGCTGAGGCAAGAGAATCGCTTAAGCCCAAGAGTTGGAGGTTGCTGTGAGCTGTGATGCCATAGCACTCTACCGAGGCTGACATAGTGAGACTCTGTCTCAAAGAAAAAGAAAAGAAGAAAAGAAAAGAAAAAGAAAATGTAGTAAGTGCAGCCTACTCCATCTGTAGGCTATAGAATGGGTGCATGCACCAGGTGAGGTCAGGATGGAAGCTGGGGATGGCTGATTCTATGCCATTCTCAGGAGTCACCAGCTTCTTTTTGTTTGTGGCCCTTTTCCAGCCTGAGTAGGAGCCAGTGTTTATAAATGTTTTTAAAGCATTTAAAGATGAACATTTATCATATAATTTTATCTCTAATTACAAGGAAACAACTTCATGTGGTTCTCAACCAAAGAATAATATGGGATAAACTGGCTGAGCAGGACTTACTGTATTGAGAGATGGTTTTTAAATGGCTTTGTGGTTGCTTCCAGAGGGATTGGTGAGGGTAGTTTAGGATAAATGTGGCTATCACCAAACATCCTAATTTTAATCCCAAGATGTTTCTGAGAAATGTCAAGGAACCATCAAAACATCAAAATCTGAAATAAATCAGAAGAAAGAAGAAAGACAACTTTTGACATTTTTTCTGTATGCTAGACATTGTTCTACAAAGTTCATATAAACTAGCTCATTCAATCATTGTAACACGCCCATTAGTTATGTACTATCATTATTATTCCCATTTCACGGATGAAGAAACTGAGGCACAGGGAGATTTGGTAATTTGCCCAGGGACCTGGCTAAAAAGTGACAGAACCAAGATGTGAACCCAAGTAGACTAGGTTAACTACATTAAACCTCATTTCTTTCTCCCCAGCCAGGTAGTGATCCCCAGGAGACCTGGATTGGGGTTACTCATCTTTTCATCATCCCTGGCCCTGTCCTGTAAACACTGGGAATTCAATGAAGACTCATTTACACTTAAATTGACCTGTCAGATTGTTGAGTATTCTTTAAAACATTTTGACAAAGGAAAAAGAACAACTACGCAGGAGCTCAACATTTAGAAGCAGTCTATAGCTTGGGAAACACACCAAAAGAAGTGGAAACAGGGTGATAAAATAAAATATAAATAGCCTCACCATCGTCTGTAGAGCACATTATGATGCATAACAGTGGCTGGTCTCTCCCTTTCTCTTGTTCTAGAAAATACAATCTCTTTGCAATGTTTTGTTTTTGTTACTGTTTCTGTTCCTGTGAAAGGATTTCAAATAAAGAGTTAAACATTTAAGTGAGAATTCTATCAATTGGGCCAGAGGTTGAATGCAGGCAGGCCTATATGTGTCCTGGCTCTGAAAAGTGCCTTGCAAAGCCCAATCATGGATTCGAGATAGCAGGGGAAAGGCTTAGCCTACTCAAGAAGACTGTTTTCAAGTAAGTTGACAAGCACTTTGCCAGGGTTCCTTTAATGAGCTAATTACAAAGGCCTCTTAGGTGTTCTCCAAAGCCAGTCCTAGAGGGGCTGTGCTTAAGAGATGCTCAATGAGTCATTAGCACCTGAAATACTACTGTACACAATGCTGACTCTTAAAACATGTAATGGAATTAACGTTTCTGCCACTTCAGACTGATCTTCTGTAGTAGTCAGAACTTTGTCGGGTGTAAGCCTCAGAAAACCAACTCAGATTGGCTAGCGTTAGGCATGGCTGACTGCCTAGGGCTTAAAGGATGTCAGCAGGGATTTGACATTGTCCATTTCTTGATGGTCCTTTCTTTGTGTTTGTTCCATTCTCCTCAGGGAGGCTTTCCCTAGCTGTTTTCCGCAGTTTCAGCCTTAATTCTATCAGGTAGCACGTCTGAGGAAAGAGAGCACCTACTTCTCAATAATTCCAGCCCAAACCCCAGGGCTCTGATTGGCTCAGCTTTGGTCACATGCCCATCCTTGAGTCAATCAAGTGGCCAAAATAATGCAGTACTCTTGTTAGTCAGAACTGGGTCACCTCTACTTCTGCAGCCAGGACCTGAGTGGGCCCCTTGAACCACATAGCTCTAAGGGAAAGGGGACAGTTTCCTAGCGAAATATCCAGGTTTGGATGCCAAAAGATGGGGGTAGGAGTGGGGGTGGGGTGGCGGTAGACTCTGGGCAGGCAAAACCAATGAATGTCCCTGGAACCTTTAGATTATTTCCAACAAGCAAGGTGTTACCAAACAGGGACTTTGTGTGGTTTGCAAGCATAATTTAGATATTTGCTTAGATATTTGAGGTTTAAAACATGGTCTGTATTGGCTACAACATTTTGAAAATATTTTCTGCAAATTGCATGCACCCACATGGCTTGAAGTTTGGGGATTTTCCTTTTTTTTTTTTTTTATAGAGACAGAGTCTCACTTTATGGCCCTTTGGTAGAGTGCCGTGGCATCACACGGCTCACAGCAACCTCCAGCTCCTGGGCTTAAGCAATTCTCTTGCCTCAGCCTCCCGAATAGCTGGGGCTACAGGCGCCCGCCACAATGCCCGGCTATTTTTTTTTGTTGTTGCAGTTTGGCTGGGGCTGGGTTTGAACCCGCCACCT
Organism: Loris lydekkerianus; assembly: GCA_963574355.1. Taxonomy (NCBI): domain Eukaryota; kingdom Metazoa; phylum Chordata; class Mammalia; order Primates; family Lorisidae; genus Loris; species Loris lydekkerianus. Next base: position 24,926 of record CAUYPK010003308.1, read on the forward strand.
TCGGCATATGGGGCCAGCACCCTACTCACTGAGCCATAGGCACCGCCCTTTTTTTTTTTTTATTAAAAAAAATTTTTTTTTTTTAATTCTTGGAACAAGTCCTTAAGAAAAAGAGGAACAGAAATGCCACAAAATGATTCGAAACAGACTACTCTGAGAGCAAAATTTGTGTGGCAAATCACCACACAGTTGACATTCCTTCTGTCCTGATGATATTTCTGATGCAGAATAATAGTCTCAGGGCTCTTCTCTAACCTATTATTCCTTTTCCTTTTTATGTTAATAACCTTCTTCCTAATTGCAAAATCGATACTTGCCTAATTCGGAAAGACCCAACTGCAGCAAAAAGCATCTACAGTGAGCACACACACACACACATACACAGTTGGTCACCCACTGTTTTGGTTAGGACAATCTATTTAATGAGCATCCTGCCTTAATTATTAGCTGGTCACTATCCTAGCCCCATTTCACAGATGAGGAAGCTGAGGGTAACTGTTCAAGCTGGTAAGTAGTGGAGTTAGGAATTGAACTCATGTCAGTCTAAACTCAAAGCCCTTGCCCTTCATCCCTCAATTATTCCTCCATGCTATCCCTAGGACTTAAAGATTTCCACAACTAACTTTACAAAAGCTGTGCATTGTTCATAATGCTTCCTGGCCTGTTTTTTAATATGTCACATTTTCCCAGGTCATTTAATGCTCTACTCCACTTTTTTCTTTTTGGACTGCAGTGAGTCTGTTAGATGGATGTGCCAGCGTTTACTTCGCTAGCCCCATATTGTTGGGCATTTAAGTTGCTTCTAATTTTTTAGTATTATGTTAATGCCACAGTGAACCGTGTTGGGGGAACATTTTCTCATACATTTCTGATTATGGCCTTAGGATAAATTCCTAGACTTGCTGGATCAAAAGGATTGTGAATTGTTAGTGCTTAATACCTGTGGACAAATTGTTCTTCAGAAAGGCAGGCCCGATATGCAATCGTGTGAACGTCTGCCTCCCCACTCTGTACCACTGTGCCTCTTTCTCAGAGATAACCAGCCACGAGCTAATCTTGCCTCTCATCCTCTGCAATGGGGAAATACAGTTCCTTTCAAAGTATAAATCATTTAACAGTATTCAAATGGTGCAATGCAAGTGCAGTGGTAAAAAAAATGTTCTGTGACAACTTGCATCCCCACCATTGACACCATGTGCATTAGGAGAGTTTGTAATCATTTTCTTCCAACCTCTGTGACTGTTCGAATGTCCTGGGTATAGGACTGTACCCAGCACCATCAAGATAACCTGGTACAAATCTGTTGCTAGAGCTGAACTCAGTGGCTCATGCCTATAATCCTAGCCCTCTGGGAGTCTGAGGTGGGCAGATCCCTTGAACTCAGGAGTTCAAGATCAGCCTGAACAAGAGTGAGATCCCATCTCTACGAAAAATAGTAAAACTAGCTGGGCATTATGGTGCCTGCCCGTAGTCCCAGCTACTTGGGAAACTGAAGATCACCTGAGCCCAAGAGTTTGAGGTTGCTGTGAGCTCTGATGATGCCATGACACTCCACCCAGGGTGACAGAGTGAGACTCTGTTTCAGAAACAAAAACAGCTAGACGCCATGGCTCATGCCTGTAATCCCAGCACTGTTGGAGGCTGAGGAGGGAGAATTGCTTGAGCTTAGGAGTTTGAGACTTGCCTGAATGAGAGGAGACTCCGACTCCTTAAAAAAATGGAAAAACCCAGCCAGGAGCCATGGCGAGTGCCTGTAATCCTAGTGGCTTCCAGAGACTGAGGCAGTGGGATGCCCATAGCCTGAGTCTGAGGTTGCAGTGAGCAATGACGCCATTGCACTCTGCTCAGGACATAGGGTGGGACTCTGTCTCAACAAAAAATGAATAAATAAAATAAAATAAAAAATAAGCAAGGAAATAAAAACAAATTCGTTGCTAATAGGAGTGATGCATTGGGTTCAGTGATGTGGCTGACCTACTGTAATAATCTTTGCTTATGACAGTGGGGTTATGTTGACATGATGCTTGTCATACCCCACTTCCCTTTGTACAGAAACCACCCTGCCTTCAGCCCTCTGCTTTGGGAATCCCTGGTCCACTGTTTTCTGAATGCCAGAATGTTCCCTGATTGGACTAGCTCATGACCTATAATATAGGTGGACTCAAAACACAAGAGAACCAGACCTAGTTCAGAAATTTAAACTTGAAGAACAGAAGCAACCAACAGCAAGCATTGGAGGCACAGTTCTGTAGTCCAGGAGTCCATGGCTCTATGTCAAGCATAAGCTTGGCACATAGTAAGCGTTCAATAGTATTCGTTGTTGAATAAATGAATGGATTTGATTACAGCCAACCTCTCTCTCCTGACTCTGCCCAACATGATTCACCCTTCTGGTTGCAGCATCCCCTTCCATTGGGAATCTTCCTGTAATGTAATTCTAACTGGGGGAATTCTAATTGAAATTCTAAAATGTAATTCTAGCTGGGCGCGGTAGCTCACAACTGTCATCCTAGCACTCTAGGAGGCCAAGGCAGGAGGATTGCTCGAGCTCAGGAGTTTGAGGATTCTGTGAGCTATGACATCATGGCACTCTACCCAGGACAACTCTATCTTAACAAACAAAAACAGCAAAAACAAAAACATTAGAGCAGGGGGAAAGAAGATTCCAGAAGAAATGAGGAAGAAAGGTCCATTCTGAACTGATACAGTCCACTTGAACACTCTGAATTGAAAGATGATGTCTGATGTATAATCTCAGCTCTTGAGGTTCTCCAGGATGAACACCTACATCCTTTCTGTCTCTATGCCCACACTCTTCCTTGGCTTACTTCTATTCCCTGGACGTGCCCTGCACTTTCTGTCTTTTCTGAATTTATTTAACCATTTCCCAAGCCTAGTTTTGTATTGCTCCTGCCATCTTTCCCCTACAAGTCCTGTCACAAATACTCCCTCTTCCAGGAGCTTCTCTGGATCTACTGTATTTCATTTTCTGCAAAGCCCTAGTCACAAGCTCTGATCCCCTTCCTTGATTGTTTACAGGATTGTGGTCTGTTTTCTCCATGCTGAGAGTCCTCAGGTGAGACCTTGTCTATGTTGTCCATGGCTGCATGCCTAGGCCTTACCATAGCGCCCGGGATGCACTTGGGGTTGAACGAACTTGTTTCAACTGAGCCAGCCTTGGGCTATAACCCAAGCAAGGCCTGTGAAGGATTCCACCCAGGAATTTGACTCTGGAGTGGGGCATGCAGGCTGGGGAGGGTGGGCTCCTGCTCAGTCATCTGGTGGTCATCTGTCTTCAGTTCCTGTGACCCTCTGTCTGGGTCACACTCTTTTTCAGGCTAGAGATTCATTTTTTCTTTGTCTAGAGCAACCTCACAGCCTCCCAATAAATTATTTCTTTTTTTAACTGGATCTGTTTCTGCTCCTCCCCATCACAGAACCTACATGTACACTAATCTTTACAACAAATGCTCATTTGCAAAGAAGGAAACTGAAGCATGGCCCAGAGTCATTTGTGGGTTTGGGGAACTGTTCCTAAATTCCTATAGAGCTTGGCTGATTAAAAGCCAACTCAGAACAAGATGAATTGTTCTATTTCCTAAGTTCCCACTTCCTTTTTGTCAGCCTGACCTCCAAGAGGCTCCTTCCCTCTCCCAAGCTATCTGAGGTTCTGGGGCCACATGTCCTTTGTCCCTTCTCTACGTTCCTGTCCACTCTGATGAGACTCGCCATAGAATTTAAGTCATGACACTGGAAGGATTTCTTTGTCATCTGTAATGACCCATGTCTTAGCAAATCAATGTTTGGTGAATTCATTTGTTCATTCATTCATTCACAAATATTTCTTGAGTACCTACTATGTACATGGTCCTATTCTAGCAAGTTGGGATATATCAGATCCCTGCCTTTACCAAGCTTACATTGTAGCAAAGGGAGATGAATAATAAGCAACAAAGTAAAATAAATAAGCTAATTCTCTAGCACTCTGGGAGGTGGAGGTGGGCGGATTGCTTGAGCTCAGGAGTTTGAGACCAGTCTGACCAAGAGTGAGACCACGTCTCTAAAAAATAGCCAGGTGTTGTGGCAGGTACCTATAGTCCCAGCTACTGAGGCAAGAGGACTGAGGCTGAGGCAAGAGGACTGCTTGAGCCCAAGAATTTGAGATTGCTGTGAGCTATGATGCCATGGTACTCAATCAAGGCTGACAAAGTGAGACTCTGTCTCAAAAAAAAAAAAAAAAGCTAATTCTCTCTGTGTTAGGAGGTTATAAATGCTCTGCAAGAAAAATAGACCCAGGTAAAAGAGATTAAGTAAAGGTGGGAGTGGGGGTGCAGATTGCAATTGTAAATAGAGCAATTAGGGAAAGCTTCACTGAAGAGAGACGGGAGAAAACGCAGGTTGAGCTCGGTGTGAGTCACACAGAGATCCCAGGGATGTTTGTTCCAGGCTTAGCAACCACCACGTGCAAAGGCTTTCACTGTGGAGCTTTGGAATCCAACTCATTTAGGTTTTAATCCCTAATTTTCTACTCTGTGGGAGCTTGGGAAAGTTAATTAACCTCTCTAAGCCTCAGTTTCCTTATCTGTGAGATGGGAATAAAGGTGAGTTAATACCCATCAAAATGGCTAGAACAGAGCTGATATTTAGTACCTGTTGCTAAACCCAAGCTCTGCCCAATCCCAGAGATTTGGGAAATAACTGCAGGAAAGTCCGTGGTGGCAGTGGGCCGTCTAGCATGACTACTAAGAGCATCGGTTCCAGCTCTGTCATTTTGTAGCCCTGTGACCTTGAGTAAGTTTATGTAACCTCAGTCTCCCCACTTTAAAGTGGGATAATAATAGCAACGACATCAGAGAGCCATTGTGAGGAATAAATGAGAGAATTGTGGACCATTCCCAGGAGGTGGGCTTAGCTCTGAAGAAGCACTCAATGAATGGCAGCTATTTTTTTGCTGAAACCATGGGGAGAGAGGCTTTCTTTTCTCAGTGAGACTGCTAAACTGATAGAATGTGAGCCTAGAGCTGGGAGTGGCCACCTGTGGGAGGCCCTGGCTGCAAAGGAAGCCAGGCCGAAGAAGGCAGAGCAGAGAGGTGGACAGGAAGGGACTCTTGGTAACTTTTTTTTTTTTTTTTGTAATGCAACTTTTAAAAATAACATTAAGAGCTTCTTACCAGGAGGCTACACCAGAAGTCCATTTAACTTATGCAAATCCAACTCTGCAGTGCTCGCCTTGGTGATGAGAAAGTGAGTGTGATCCACAGAAGACAAAGGGCCAGGTCGGGGGCCCAAGTGCCAACCCAAAAGATGAGGACTGAACTTGTCCTTCAGGACCTTGCGGTGCTGTAGCTGAAGGAGACATAAACCTGATCTTTCCTTCTGTTGTGCAGGGATGGTTCTCAACTTTATCCCAATGCTTAGTACCAGGATGCCTTTTTGAAAACCTTCCCAAATCTCACTAACCTGCACGTGAATCTGGCATTTGAGAAAAGGCATAGCAACAGAAAGCTACTTTGAATTATTATACACTTTTAAAGAATTTTTAAAAATTGCACGGGCGCTGAGAAACTAGTCATATGTCTATGTGTGGGAGGTATTGTTTATTCATTGTACGGACAATTCCAACTGCACTTTGAGTAGGCAGACTCTTGCTGTAGGACTCTGGAGCCCAGCACCCACACCTCTGCAGCCTGCAGGTTGCAGTGGAGCAGTTCTTGGTATGTGGCTGGCAGCCCACTACATGGGTCTAAGCTCTCTTCTAAAGGTCACCAGCTGATCCCAAAAGGCCACACTCCTCCTTCAGTTCTCATGAATAAATTGCACATATATCCATCAATTTCCAGCCTTATGCATGACTAAGTGCCACTTTCTAGGAACCTACTAAGTGAGTTACTACAATTGACTAGTCATAACTAAAATTAGTATGTTACTGGGGCTTACCCAGAACTCACTGCAGTGTTCTTCTTGGAAGTCTGTGTCTGGCGTGGTGCTGACCAGCACTGCCAAACTTCCCCCGCACCAGTCAGAAAGTGGGAGCTGGTGGTTATAGATGGGAGCAAAGGTCTTTGGCCTTGCCTAAAAATTGAGCCAAAAATCAAAAGCATTCAAGAGCTGTTGTTCTAGAATCTGGGAATTCATTAAATCTCTCTGAGGTGCTTTAGCTTCCTACATCAAAATCCCTGACACTTTCAGCTACTCTCTCTCTCTCTCTCTCTTTTTTTTTTTTTTTTTGGCACAGAGTCTCACTTCTGTCACCCTGGATAGAGTGCCCTGGCATTAGCTCACAGCAACCTTAAACTCTTGGGCTTAACATTCCTCTCGAGTAGTTGGGACTGCAGGGGCCCACAACCATGCCTGCATTGTTCTTCTATTTTTAGTAAAGATGGGGTCTTACTCTTGCTCAGGCTGGTCTCTCACTCCTGATCTCAAGCAAACCACATGCCTCGGCCTCTCAGAGTGCTAGGATTACAGGTGTGCGCCACTGCACCCTGCCCACTTCCAGCTACTCTTAATGTCAGCCCTGACTCTGGACCTTCACACCACAATGAGTTACCCACATACCGCACTTTAAACAACTGGTATCCATAAATTAACATTAGCATTTCCATTCTGACCTCCAAATGTCTGAAATGTCCTTTATTCATTGAATAGTTAATCATTAATACTCAAATATAAGACTATATTTTCAGGGATAGTTTCTATGGTTCATTGCTGGAGAAGTTTCTCTGAGTATGTAGAGCCCTGGAAACCATGAGGATGAGGTGTAGCTTCTCTCCTTTGCGTGAAGCCGGCTCTTGGGGTTGCTTTCCTGCAAATACCATTTGCAGTGGTGATCAGTTTTCTCTACCTTTGCTTCCTCTCTACTCATGTGATCTCTGCACACACCAGCACCCCTGCCCTTCTGTAGCTTCTGCTAACGTGGAAGTAGTTTGAGGCCCTCACCAGAAGCAGATGCTGGCACCCTGCTTCTTATACACCCTGAAGTACTGTGAGCCAAATAAAATTCTCCTTATAAATTATGCAACCTCAAGGCTGAGTGCTATGGTTTGGGAGGCGGAGGCAAGAGGATCACTTGAACTCAGGAGATGGAGACCAGCCTGAGCAAGAGTGAGACCTCATTTCTGCTAAAAAAAAAAAAAAAAAAAGAAAAAAAGAAAAAAAAAGCTATTCTGGAGGTTGAGGAACCCAGGAGTTTGAGGCTGCTGTGAGCTAGGCTGATGCCACAGCACTCTAGACTGGGTGACAGAGTGAGAACCCAAAGGGTGATATACATTGCCAATCCCACCACATCCTACTTCTTGTTTTGAACTTGGATATAAAGCCTGGAACGGCATCTATCTGCTCTCTTACAACCACAAGAGGAAGCCCAGGAGAATCATAGAGATGCAAACCATGATATTGCTGTGTGATATTGCTGAACCAACTCTGGAATCACCTGAGCCAGATCTCTTGTTTGGTGAGAAAAATAAATCCCTATTTTGTTTTAAGTAATTACTTATTAGGTAGTCTTCTGTAAATTGCAGCCAGACATATTTTTAGGTAATTGTGGTAGATCATATTATCATTCCCAACCGTTTGCTCCCTTCCCTGTAATGGGATTATACATCCATGTTCATTACCATGAAAATTGTAGTGCCTCCCACAGGTGGAGTCTCCTTCCCCCACCCTGGCAGACTTGGAAACATGACTTGTTTTGGTCAATGGACTGTGAGCAGATATGACAAATGCCAGGTCTGGTCAAAAGCTTTGAGAGAGATTGTGTGATTCAGTTCTGTCACCTGCTGTTTCCCATCTGTCACAAGGGCAGCATGTCCCAAATACGAGCTGCTCCTTCAGCCTGTGTCCCAGAATGGCGGATGTGTGGAGCAGAGCTGCAGCAGCTGAAACGTAGCAAACATGAAATAAATGTTTGTTGCAGGAAACCATTAAACTTGGGGTTGTTTGTTACTGCAGCAAAGCTGACAAATACACCAGAAATGATGCTGTTACTCCCCAAATGGGTATGAATATTAGGTATACAAAATTAATGGTATCCACTGTTGAAGGCCTTACAGAGAAGGTGACAATAAAGCTTAGGTCTCAAGCATGTAATCAGCCATGCAAAGAATCAAGTGAAAAATATTCTAGGTCAGAGAACCACACGCTAAAGATCTAAATCAGGAAAGTGGTTGGTATTTTTAAGAAATCAAAGGAAGGTCAGCATGATTTTAACCATTCTCTCTCTTTCTAGTCCTTTTAGGCTGGATTCATGTTTCTAGTTTCTTCTCCTTAGACTTGTTAACCTCACTCAGCTTACATTGTCCTTAACCATCCCCATCTCTAAGAACTCAGCTTGCTTTCATCTCTGGCTTATTCTGCACATAGCTATTTGGAGTTTCATACTTGCCCACTGCAGCTCTGACCGCAGAAACCAAACACCAGCCTAGACCCAGCCTGGAGGCCTAGAGACAAAAGTCTGAGGAATCAGGCAAGATAGGGCCCTTCTCGCTCCCCAGGCTCATAGTGTGGGGTTCTAATTCAGCACACAGAAAGAGGAATCTCTTTTCATTTGTGGCCCACACAGCTTGTTGAGCTTAATTAACGAGGCTTTGTCAACTGATTCCTGCTGCCTTGGTGGAAGGTTGAATTCTACATGCAGGATGGGAAGACAGGTGGGTCAGTGGTTGTCAGCGTAGATTGTATTTCTTGTGGGTACTCACTGGACTTGGTCTAAAACCCTAGTAATCTTGTGCTTGTTAAACCCAAGGACACATATGCTCCTAAATCTTACGAAACAGACAATTTTAATATACTTTCCTGCCCCCAAGTCCCATCTCTGGGAATCGGCCTTGTCACAGCCCTGGAATGCCTCCCCTTCCCTAGTCCCTGTTTATTTCTCAGGAGACCTTTCTGGTTTTTATTTCCCATCCTTGTGTCTTTAAAATAAATCCTGTCTTGCTCAGATGAGGCTGTGTGGATCTCTGTTCCTTACAACTGGAGATGTTCAGACTAGATTACCTACCCTCCATCTTGCCCACAGCTGTGGCATCTGGTGGAGACCATAGCACCATCATCTGGAGAAGTGCTGCCCACCTACTCCAAGCTGATTCTTTGGCAGAAAGTTTGGCTCCTCTCACAATGGAGTTGAGGTGAGCCCCAGAAGAGAGAAGCTGAGAAAGGCTGGGGAAGTGGAAATGCCAACATGGAAGCGGATGCAGAGACAGAGATGGAAGGGCTGAAGACGGTTCTGGAATTCACAAGGTGGGGTCTGCAGGGGCCCAGTTCAGGCCTTCAAGCTTGCAAACATGTTTTGTTGGGCTGGAACTATAATCCTTCCTTCCTTCCTTCCTTCCTTCCTTCCTTCCTTCCTTCCTTCCTTCCTTCCTTCCTTCCTTCCTTCCTTTGAGATAAGAGTCTAATTTGTTGCCTGGACTAGAGTGCAGTGGCATCATCGTAGCTCCCTGCAACCTCAAACTTCTGGGCTCAACCTCCGTGTAGCTGGGAATACAGGTGCCCACCACAGTGCCCAGTTAATTTTTCTATTTCTGTAGTGATGGGGTCTTGTTCTTGCTCAGGCTGGCCTCAAGCAATCTTCCCGCCATGGCCACCCAGAGTGCTAGGATTATAGCTATGAGCCACTGAGCCCAGTCTGGAACCATAGTTTTTAAAATAAATTTTGAGTGTAAAGCTTTGGGGATAAGAATGCACTTTTCTGTTCCCCATCGTCCTCACCACTCCCTTTTGCACATCCCACAGCTTCCTTTACTTAGTTGTGTTCTGATAATCTGTTTCTATAACCAACTGAGTTTGTCATCTTTGGGTAAAAGACCTGGGAGGGAAGTGCTAGAAAGACTCTGTTGTTAAGTTCAACCCTGACCTCATACTTGAAATCCTTCTACCAGACTCCCACTGTATTAGCCTCTGTTGATCATTTCAGTGCATCAGTAGTGCTGGATAAAGAGTTATGAGCAAACCAGCTGTAGAAGTAAAGGCGGTATCTCAGTTTGTGTTGAATTCATCCAGTAACAGGTAACTAACCTCACCTGTTACCAAAAACAAGGAGGAAGACAACCTTGAGAGTTCCCTTTAGAAGGGAAGAGGTTTCTCAATAGGATCATTTCCGCCTCTAGGACCATCAGACTTTACATGAGAGAACAAGCCAAATGTGTCTCCCTAAAGTAGGGGAAGGGGAAAAGAAAATGCACTTGGGGACTGCCAGTGATGGGGAAGAGTGCAGAGTGCAGGGGGCAATGTGTCCAGGTCTGGCAAGGGACACTCAGGCTACATTCTGGGCTCAGCCTGAACTTTCGACCCCATTGTCTACTCTAATTACTGGAACCAGCAGGATTAATTCCTCGACCTACTTTCTAGTTCTTTTTGCTGCCACAGAGACATAAGGCCTCACTGGGCTCTTCTCTGTCATTTGAATGCAGCAGAACTGGCTGAGGGGTTGCATGCAAACTCGCATCTGAGCCAAAGAGCATCCCATCTTTGAACTGGAGAAAGGGGCTCAGCCAATGCTAATGTGAAGCTTCTCTAAAACTACTCAACAAAGAGCAATCGGACACTCGAAAAACATCCCCTTTGAGAACAACCAGATGTAGCAGTGAAAATCAGTTAGCATATTATACCTACTATATTAGCATAAAATTTAAACTGAAACCACCAAGTGCTGGTGAGGTTGTAAGAAACCTATATGTTCACAAGTTGCTGGATGGTAAAATTGTATAATATAGCAATATATATTTCATTAAAAATGATGCTGCTCGTTGATCTAGTAATCTCATTCCTGGGATATTATACAAAGGAAATGGTTCAAAGGAAGGAAAAATCTTGTATGCAGAGAGACCTTCATTGCAGCATACAGACAAAGATGGGTGACAAAATGATCCATAATCTGGCCAACTATGGGCAAAATCCAGCCAGATGCCTGTTTTTCTGTGGCCAGCAAGTTAAGGATGTTTTTTATTAAAACATTGTTAAAAGATTGTTCAATAAGCAATCAAGAATATGTGAACTTTTCTGACCTCTGGGATAAGAGAAACTTGGATGAAGATTGTAAAACAACATGGGGAAATGAATGCTTGCAATACATTAAGCATTGCAGGATATAAAATTGAATGCTCACTATATCAGCCGTGTAAAAATATGTCATATGTACCCAGGAAGAGAAGGCAAAGATGAAATCTGTTGTTTGGAAATGATTTGAAGTAATTTATTTTTCTTTTTCAAGAAAAAGAAAATGGTCCAGATGCTTGTGGGTAAGGAGTTTATTATTTAAATGTGGCATCCTTATGATGGAGTACTATGCAGCTATTAAAAATGATGCTGTGGGTCTGTATTTACTGAGATAGAAAGATGCCCGTGACATACTGTTGAGTGAAAAAGGAACATTATGCAACAGCGTGCTCAGTGTGATCTCACTTATATAAAATGAAAACTAGTCCATCTCTGTGAAGGGCAGACACTGAATGTGTTTACAGAGATTATCTCTGGGTGATGGGATTTGGAGTGAATTTTATTTTCTTTTTACTATTTGATAGTTTATATTTTTTCTCAACAATTGCTTATTTTTAAAATTGGCAGGGGGAATATTTTCATGAAAACTTAGGTAACGTTGTTAACATGTTTTTTTTGCAATATAAATAAAAAATTTGTCATTTATAAGGCAGCCTGGGTCCTAGGAATTTGCCTTTACCTTAAATACCACTTCCTGTAACCTGGGGCTCCCCTCTCTTTGGTTGCAAAATTTAAGGTGACATAAAAATAAACAGTAATAGGCCAGGGATAGTGACTCACACCTGTAATCATAGCACTCTGGGAGGTTGAGGCAGGTAGATTGCTTGAACTCAGGAGTTTGAGACAAGCTTGAGCAAAAGTGAGACCCTGTCTCTTCTAAAAATAGAAAAATTATCCAGGTGTCATGGCAGGTGCCTGTGCCAGCTATTCTGGAGGCTGAGGCAATAAGGATCTTGAGCCCAGGAGTTTGAGGCTGCTGTGAGCTATAATGACACCAGGGCATTCAACCCCAGGGCAGTGGAGTGAGACTTTGTCTCAAAAAAAAAAAAAAAAAAAAAAAAATCAGGAATCAAGATAAACATTTAATGTCATTTTTAAAACATCAAAATCAATGGGAAAAACCCCATGATGAACAAAATATTAAAATTTTAAATGAAGACAGGATCAGTATTAGGGATTTTTTCCTTCCCTGTGGTCTCCAGTATGCTGTGGGATACTGACCAGGCTCTATGTAAAATGTTGATACTTTGTTCATTACGGATTTGGGGGGGAGGAGGGCATTGCTTTTAATTTTAAAAAATTGTAATAGGGTGCCACCTGTAGCTCAGTGGGTAGGGTGCTGGCCCCATATACCAAGGGTGGCAGGTTCAAACCCAGCCCCTGCCAAACTACAACAAAAATAGCCGGGCATTGTGGTGGGCACCTGTAGTCCCAGCTACTTGGGAGGCTGAGGCAAGAGAATCGCCTAAGCCCAGGAGTTGGAGGTTGCTGTGAGCTGTGATGTCACAGCTCTACTGAGGGCAATAAAGTGAGACTCTGTCTCCAAAAAAAATTAAACACTACTTATCTACTGAGTTTTTCAGTACCCCCTTAAATATACTAAAAGCCACTGACTTGGACACTTTCAAGAGATCTTTTTGGTGTACAAATTAAATCTCCATAAAGCCATTTAAAAACTTCATTTGTGGATACTGAAATTTGAATTTTGAGTCATTTTCATATATTACGAAAAGGCAGCAAATCTGCAGCTTGTTTTTGTATAGCTCATGAGCTAAGCATGGCTTTTGCACTTATGAATTGTGGGGGTGGGGAACAAATCAAAAGAATAATAATATTTTGTGATACATGAAAGTTATACAAAATTCAAATTACAGCTGACCGCCAGGATTAAATATGGGAAATGCTTAACATAGAAATTGCCAAGCAATAGATTTAAGCTTAAAAAGAGTCAACTGGCTTTTTGTTTTCCTTGTTTGTTTGTTTTGTTTTGTTTTTTCAATACAGGCTCTCACTCAGTCACCCTGGGTAGAGTACAGTGGCATTATCATAATTCACTGCAGCCTCAAACTCCTGAGCTCAAGTGGTCCTCCTGCCTCAACCTCCTGAGTAGCTGGAACTAGAAGTGTCCCCCACAACACCCAATTCGTTTTTTTTATTTTCAGTAGAGACAGGATCTCGCTTTTGCTCATGCTGGTCTCAAAATCTTGAGCTTAAGGGATCCTCTGGCCTTAGGCTCCCAGTGTGCCAGGATTACAGGCATGAGCCATCTGCTTGCCCAGCCTAACCGGCCTCTTTGATGCTGTTTGTTCCCAGGGAAGATAGACTAATAGCCACCTCCTGCAGTTGTTTTGAGGAAATGTGGGCTAAGCACCTAGCACTGAAGCCTCCCTCTAGGGTGTTGATTTTTGCAGGAGGCGGGAGCTGAGCCAGGTTTAGGAAGCTTATGGTGGAAGCCCAGGGGCCATTGACACAGTTCAGATCACTACTTCTCTTCCTCTCTTTTGGTTTCTTTCTACCAGATATTTTCTACTTCTTGCCCATATTTCTCAACAGAGTTTTTAATTACTGACCAAGCAGCCACCACCTAGGAGTTTATCTGCTTCATTACTGCGTGACAGGGCTATAAAACTGCAGATAATCCTGGCTCTCTGGGCAGGAGGGCGGCTGCCTTATCAGACACTGGCTACAATAATTAACCATGCAGGGAAATAAAAACAAATATTGGACAGTGGATGCCTCATGTGTGGCTGAAAGCCCTTGACTCCACAAAAGCCTGTGGGTTCTGCTGTTTCCTTCTTGCTCTGCCTTCATCCTCACGGGCAATGTTTCTGAAATTTCCACCTTCAGAGATCCTGTTGCACCCACCTGCTCCCTCTGAGTAGCATCCACACACATCATTAGCCTCTGGTCTTGATTCACCCTTACTCCTTGAATTCCCTTTCTTCATCCCTCCCTCTCCTCTCTAGACCAAGACTTTGATGGCCCTCAATTCTTTTATTTCTACTGAAAAGGAAAATACCTTTCTTTTTTTTTTTTATTGTTAAATCGTAGCTGTGTACATTAGTGCAATCAAGGGGTACAATGTGCTGGTTTCATATATGATCTGAAATATTCTCATCAAACTGTTCAACGTAGCCTTCATGGCATTTTCTGTTATTGTAAGTAGACATTTGTATTCTGCATTTAGTAAGTTTCGCCTGTACCCATTCTAAGATGCACCTTAGGTGTGGCCCCACTCATTACCCTCCCTCCACCTTAACCTCCCTCCTCCCTTCCCCTTCTTTGGCCCTTTCCCCATAGTCTTGTGCTATAGTTGGGTTATAGCCTTCATGTGAAAGCTATACATTAGCTTCATAGTCGGGCTGAGTACATTGGATACTTTTTTTTCCATTCCTGAGATACTTTGCTAAGAAGAATATGTTCCAGCTCCATCCATGTAAACATGAAAGAGGTCTCCATCTTTCTTTAAGTCTGCATAATATTCCATGGTATACATGTACCACAATTTGCTAGTCCATTCATGGGTCGATGGGCACTTGGGCTTCTTCCATGACTTAGCAATTATGAATTGGGCTGCAATAAACATTCTGGAATGTATGTCTGTGTTATATTGTGAGAAAATGCCTTTCTTTATCATAGGAAGGATTAAAAAGATAAAGTATTTGGAGGACCTGGCTTGATGCCTGACCCAAGGTGGGTGCTTGGCCAGTAGCTGTTAGTATCATGTCAGTAGACATGTTAAATAGCCATGCCTAGTATTTGTAGACATGTCCTAATTCCCAGGAGCAAAGATTATCTGTAAGTCATACCTCATCACTCAAAATGCAGTGATCATCCTGCCAAACCCAAATGGCCCACCATCAGCTCATTCATCCGTTCACTTAACAGCAAGGGGCTTCTGTACCATGTAGAGTAATTCGGATACTTTTGTGGGCATTGCAGACATTGACATTTTTAAAGTGGTAAGAAAACATAGGCTTGCCTCAGCACCTGTAGCTCAAGTAGCTAGGGTGCCAGCCACATACACCAGAGCTGGCAGGTTCGAATCCAGCCTGGGCCTGCCAAACAACAATGACAACTACAACCAAAAAATAGCCGGGTGTTGTGGTGGGTGCCTGTAGTCCCAGCTATTTGGGAGGCTGTGGCAAGAGAATCGCTTAAGATCAGGAGTTGGAGGTTGCTGTGAGCTGTGATACCATAGCACTCTATCCAAGGCAACAGCTTGAGGCTTCTCAAAAAAAAAAAAAAAAAGAAAACAGACTTATCAAACTGTGTAACTGAACATCTGCTAAGCTCCAAGTATTGTTTTAAACATGAAACAAGAGTGACATGATTCTTGTCCTCAGGGAGCTTAGTAAGTTTAGCAGGGAGAGCCAGGCATGAAATGCAGGGAGCTTGCAGGAAAGATACATCAGTCCAGGCAAAATGTACAGCACCGGAAATTTCCTGAAGGAGGAACAGCTTGAGTTCCCTTGAAGGATAAATGGGAGTGACCCAGATGAGAAGGGAAGATCGGACATCCAGATCTTGGTACAAGGGGATCGTACAGATGGTCCTCGAAGGGTCTTTATTGTACTGTTATGCCAGCAACTTGTTCTTAAACTTTTTTTATAAGCCCACAACGTCTACACCATGGATTGAGTCTTGGCTGCTGTGGAATATGGGTTCAATGAAGCTTTCTGTGCTTCAGTTTCTGCATCTGAAAAATGAAGATAATAAAGACAGCTCCACAGGGGTGTTAACAGAGTAAGATGAAACAACATACTCAAAGCATTTGGAACCCCAGACAAGCTAGATATTGTCATGCATGTTTATCCTTGCCAGCTTTCCCCCTGCCTACTCCCCACCCACAGGCAAAAAAGGGTGGGATGGATTCTACATAGTCACTAGCACCCCAATAAAAACAGACCTTGTGTTATTGATAGCACCCAGTGATTTATTGATGAATATCGTTAGGAGAAGCTGGTACCTGCCTTTTACCTGCCTTAACAGTTGTGTAGAAACTCTCAGTTGCTTACTCAATATCTATTTCCTCACTCTGCCTTGCTAAGAGAATGCAATTTTGTTAGGGGTAGCAATGTGTCAGCCTTGGGTGTTGGATCATGATGAATCTAAGCAATCTGGCCACGTGGCCCAGTTTGGCTGGTGAGATCTGAGCAGAAGCTTTTTGCTTTCTTGACAAATGAAATCACAGTTGATATTGCCTGTGTCATTTTCTTTTTGCCTCGAATCAGGAAAGTAATGGCTGGAGCTTTGGCAGCCACTGTGTCATCATGAGCAAATGGTCAAAAGAACCTCAGCAACAGCAATTTTAACGTGAGTGAGCCCCTCAACCAATACCAGAATTTTTGTTTGGTTAAAAAGGGTAGATATTTATGAGTTTAGCTACTATAATGGTTTGGGTCAGGGACAGCCAAATGTAATCCTGACTGGTTGAGATGTGTTGATCATAGACAATTCAGAGCTAAGAGCACCAAACCACAACACCAAGCCATGGGTGTCTGGGGTCTAGAGTTAGGTTATTGGGCTGGTTCAGCAACTTAGAACTCAAGTCCTGGCAGTGAGGCAAGGACCAAAACACAGGGGAAGCTGAGCCCCTTTGCTAAGGCAGATGAATTTTAGAGGAAAATGAAGTGCCTCCAACCTGGTAGGATGGAACATGTTGCAGACAGAGGAATGGATCTTTGGCAGAGACAAGAAGGGCTCAAACTCCCTGACACTTGGCTGGGTCTGGGGTTTTCAGTCTATTGCCTGCCCTGCCCTCCCCCTTCCTCAACAGGTTGAGACGTCTTGTTTCTCATGAGGCCTTGTTTTTGCAACCTTCCTCCTTTGCCCACTTGTTGCTCATGCTCAGAACAAGGTAGAAAGCTGATAGAGCAGCAGGCTTACAATTCCGAGAGACTCAAGCCCCTGCTCTGCCCACCAGCTCTGTGCATAAACATGTGCTGAGGGGCGGCTGAATGCATGAACAAGCACGTCCCGCAGATTCCAGCCTCTCACTATCTGTGCTAATCCATAATAATTTCTATTTGACTTTGGCATGCATTATGTAATTTGAATTCTGCAAATTTACCTTCCTAATTATGTTCTTCTTTGACTAACACAGAACCTAGTTTGCACAGATTGAGTGATGGTGGTGGGAGGTTTGCTAGGTGTTGGGATCATTAGGTGGATAATCCACACATTGGCAGTCAAGAGTTGTCTATACTGGGAAGGTCAGATATCAACAAGACTGATATTTGAAGCGTAGTTGGTGTGTGTGTGTGTGTGTGTGTGTGTGTGGGCATGCACAGGTGTGTGGCTGGTGTCCTGCTTCTGCATTAGCCAATCCAAGAAACTGGGTCTAATAAAAGCCCTGCCTACTAGCTCAGTCCTGACCTACACTTTCTGGCTGATTCTACTGTTCTGAGAGCCACATGGTAGTCTATGGCTTCAAAGACCCAGCAGTGAGTTCGATTTATGCCTGGCCCTGCTCAGACTTTCAGACCTCAATGCTGGGGATTAGGTTTCCAGGTTACTGCAATCTCTCTCTGCCTAATGCATAAAAGAATGAAGGATTGAATAAACGGCTGGCTGGATACAACAAGCTCCCAGTCTGGAACCTCAGTTGTGTAGAGATGATAGCTGCTTGTTGACTTCTGTAGCATCCACCCACCTGAAACTCCACAGATTGACCCTTCTGTTTAGGCTGGGTCTGGGGTTCACTTGAGACTTTTCCCTGAAAAGGATCCCAAGCTCCTAATCCTCTTGGAGATTTGAGGTCCTGTGTGCTTGGGCTAGGATATGGCTGCTTCCTGGTCCTGTTCAACTGTAGATATTGGTGGGGTCTGGCCCAGCCATACGTGCTTAAGCTGGCAAGTCTCACCCCTGTCATGTGGCTAACATTCAACACAAATAAACAGCTGACACTGTCATCTCATTCACAGCCTCTGTCTTGAACCATTTACATTGACCCAGTTAGCTTGGCTTTTGTTCCTAATATCCTTTAGGTATCTTGCCTGCTCCCCCAGCTTTTTTCTGAGACAGAATCTCACATTGTCACCCAGGCTAGAGCCTAGCTCACTGTAACCTTGAACTCCGGGGCTTAAGTGATCCTCCCATTTCATCTGGGACTCCAAGTGTGTGCCACAATGCCCTGCTAATTTTTAAAATTTTTTTGTAGAGATGGGATCTCAATATGTTGCCCAGACTGATCTCAAACTCCTGGGTTCAAGTGATCCTCCCTCCCAGACTTCCCAAAGTGCTGGGATTACAGGTGTGAGCCAGACACCTGGCCTCAACCTCTATATTACCCTCCAGATCAATTTATGATTCCACACCATTCTCTGTGATCTCATGGTTCCCTCTTGGACAACAGGTCACCCTTGACTTCCTAATTCACAATTGTGTCACTGAGCTCTGCCTTCCCTCCTCCGTGCTGGCTCACAACAATTTCATTGATCACATTACTCTTGGCTGCTTTTTAGCGCTTGGCAACATCTAGTACCCTATATTCAGAGCATCTTAAAACTTTCTCTCTCCTGCTTGGGTCCATCTGGTCTCTCAGGAACTACAGCAGAATGTTCATACTGATGAACCTGCTTGGGTCCCTAACATCAAGCTTCCCTGATCTCTCCTGGCAGCTGTCATTCATCAAACATTTGTGTCCAATTTGGGGCAACTAGGTTTCCAAGTACCAACTATGTTTCCAGCGCTGTGCAGAAATGCTAAGGATCTAATGACAACCTGGACATACAGAGTCATTGCATTGAATTGTGTCAGAGAGACACATGTGTCAACAGCAGTGGCGATGAACTGGGAACCAGCACAGCACCTCCCAACAAAGAAAAGTCAGAAATGGAACAAGGAAGATGAAAATGATGCCAAATACCAAATAGGTTCCAAATAGAAGGCCCAGGGAATTGTTGCCCCAGAGTTCCCTAGCCTGGGAACCAGACCCACTTCCTCTTTTGGGGGTGGGGAGAAGGCACTGATGGCCCAAGAGCCTTCCCCTGCCTTTACCAACCACGAGTGCCCACATGAGCTGAACTGATAACCCAGCAGTGGAGAGCCCCAGCAGCTACTCTCCATAGCCAGCTCAGCTTTAGGCACACAGGAAGACTTTATCAAGCCTGACCATCCAAAGGAAGTATTGCTCCATAGTGAACATGGTGTTTCTGCCAAAAAGGAGAGATGGAGGAATTATTGAAAACATGATGACTGCAAATTCTGGTCCAAGATAATGTAAAAAGGACTTCAAAAGAACTCCCTGATTCTAAGAAAGAAATTAGAGGGAAGCTGTTGTCTCCACAAGATAAGGTGAGACATGAAGACACAGATAGTAAAAAAGTCCTGCAGTAAGGCAGTGTCAGAGTAAAGAGTAAAATACACTAAATAAATGAAGGTCTGTTTCTCTTTCCCACACCCTCCTATTCTTAGCTAACATTGGGGTATGGCACCCAGAAAGATGAGCTTCCTCATTGAACTGTATGGGAAGAGAAAGTCTAAATGAGGAAGTAAGTGGTTCTAGTGATAGAATTTATTTGTTAAAAATTATTACATATACTAAAAAATTTTTAAAAAGGAATGTTTTGGAGGCCAGGCATGGTGGCTCATGCCTGTAATCCTAGTACTCTGGGAGGACCAGGTGGGTGGATCGTCTGAGCTCATGGGTTGAGCTCATGAGTTCAAGACCAGCCTGAGCAAGAATGAGACCCATCTCTAAAAATAGCAGGGTGTTTTGGCAGGCCCCTGTAGTCCCAGCTACTCAGGAGGCTGAGGCAAGAGGATCTCTTGAGCCCAGGAGTTTTAGGTTGTTGTGAGCTATAATGCCATGGCACTCCGAGGGTGACAAAGTGAGACTCTGTCTCAATACGTATGTACATACATACATACATACATACATACATACAAATTTAAAAGAATGTTTTGGAAATAAATTATTTAATTACTTGAAAAAAAGTATGACAGCAAAGGAGGTAATGTCAGGAAGTGGGGGTTGGTCTACTTAAATGAAGAGATGAGGCTTAGAGGGTAAAAGGATGTAATAATTGTCTTATGCAAATGATGCCAAAAGCCCTCAAGAAAATGCTTGCCCTTTTTCTTCCTGTCTGGATGAGCTTCTCCTGCGTTATATCCTGTGCTTTCCGGAGAAGATATTTTCTCTTCTTTTCCCCTGAGAATATGAGGTGGACAGCGTGCAAGGGAAGAAACTAGCTTATCAATAAAGAAAGGTCCCAAGCTATGTTCCCTGTGATACTTGGTATAGTCTTCATTTCCTTGTCAGAACTTTTTGTGTTAGTCCTGGTTTTTCTAGAAGCAGAGGCTAAAATGGGATTTAAAGAAGAGAGGTTTTATTAGGGGAAATGTCTGTGTGAGCATCAGGGAGGAAACCCAGGAAGCTGGGAGAGCCATCTAACCTCAGGTGAATGGGAAAGATAAAGAAGATTGAGTCGCAGTATCCTATGCTCCTCTAAGTCTAGGGAGGATTTGGTAAGGCCCTTGGAAAATCCTCAAGCTAAAGTTTCCAAAGTTCTGCTGAACTCAGTTACCAACTGAGAGCAGCAGACCCGGGCTGTCAGAGCCAGCATTTGGGGCCCTTGGTCAATTATACACTGTGTTCATCAGGGTTCTCTAGTAACAGAACCATAGGATATATGGAAATAAAGAGAAAGAGATTTCTTATGGGGAGGATTGACTCGCACAATTATGAAGACTGAAAAGTTCCACAATCTGCTTTCTGCAAGCTGAAGGCTCAGGAAAGCCAGTGGTTGAGGGTTCCAAAACCTAGAGTGTCAGTAGCTGAGAGCAAGAAAAGATGGTGTCCCAGCTCAAGCAGAGAGAGGGAATGCACACTTCCCTGATCTTTTTGTTCTATTTGCACCCTAAACGGATGGGATGAAGCCTACCCATCCACAGGGGTAAAGGTGATCTTTACTCAGTCTACAGATTCAAATGCTAATCTCTTCAAGAAACAACCTAATAGACTCACCCAGAAAGAATGTTTTACCGGCTTTCTGGGCATCCCCAAGCCCAGTCCAGTAGACATGAGAAATTAGCCATCACATGAGGAGGTCTGCAAGGCACATTGTCATGGTTATTCAATATCTTTTCACAGTGATTGTGGCTGCAGTTTATAGTTCAAATCAGTGTACGCCCAGGACAAGGGCTTTCTGCACAGCTTTTGGCAACTGAAGATGTAAAGTTTGCATGCTAAAGCATTTCATTTGCTGACATATTTCACTGGTTTGTGAACACCATGGAGAATAAATATTTAAAATTAAAAGTAACTTGAAACATCAAGGCAAAGTTTCTCAGTGGTAGTTCCCTTTTGGAAGAAATATTTGGGGCACCTGTTATAATTTATTTCTGTCCAGACCTGTTTAATCAAGAGAATCAGAACTATAATAGATACAGATGCCATCTTTATAGTTAGCACTAAAGTAAAAGAGAAGCACGTGATTTAGAGCAAACCTAAATTAAATGATACCTGAGTAAATGAAATTTGACTACATTTTAATAATCACAATCTCTCTACGTTATTCTTGCCATTAATTGCTACATCTACCCTTTGCTTCATATTCCTTCTATTTTACAAGCTCTCCTATGAGACAGTTAAAAAAATAAATATAAAAATGGTCATGGTATTTGTAGAAAACTGTGCTTCAGAGAAAGCAGTAAGGTTAGTCAATTGTTTCTCCCCTGTTAATTTGAGGATCTTAAATTATGCATGTTGTTTTGCACACATTTGCATGTTCAATTCACATGCCTGAGTTATCATTCTGCAAGGTAAAAACCAAGCATAATGATTCGAGTAAACTGTGTCTGGTTTCTCTTCATCCAAATTTTAGGGCCAACCGAGTTTGAGTTAAAGGATAGATCAATTAAATCACTTGGGATGTGCAAGAGGAAGGCTGGTGGGGTTGATGGGCAAGATGGAGTAACTGAGCCATCCCTCCTGGATTGCCAACACTGTCCGCTTCCAGGCCCTGCTGGATTTCGTAACCTTCAACGAGGCCCCTTTCCCAGAAGGAACTGACTGCCCCAATTATCATTCTTAAATCTATCTGGGCAGGAAGGCCAGAAGTGGAGTTTGTCCTCTGCCTGGTGATGATAACCTTAAACATAAAGAAACCACTACAGTATAAAGGGCACTGAAATTTGAACCAATGTAAGAGCAATATGCAGATTAGGAAGTCGGAACCACCTGTCCATTGGCTGACTGCTGGCCTGACGTCACAATGGTCCTGCCCCAAAGTGGCCAGAAATGATGTGGACAAGTTTCTGGACTTGTGGAAAAGCTTGTGTGAGTGTGTGTGTGTGTGTGTTTGTGTGGTTTGTGTGTCCTTGTCCTTTTTGTTGTTGTTGTTAAATCAGCTGGTGCTTATTTCTGCATTTCCTGTGTTGGGGAGTGTGTGAGAAAAAAAGGTGTTCATGTACTGTGAAAACCAGCAAAGTCAGGGTCAAAGCTCATTTTGTTCTGTGTGGCAAGCTTTGTCCCTTTCCTTAGGGTTGACTGGTATTTGAAACAAAAGTGACATGGGAAAAAGCTATGAATTCTAAATGAGCAATGGGGACCTCCTGAACCTTTTCAGCTTAGTGGTTTTCCAGGAAGCCCTAGGCTGACCTAAACTCTGTGCCTCAGCTAGTAAGAGTCTTTGGGCTGTGATCCTGGCCCCAAACTTAAAGGCATGCAAGCACGGGAGGTTGGGGGCCTCTCTGACCTTTCCCTGCTTCACTTTGTCAGGTTCAAGGCCAAGACAGAATCAAGACCCCTGATTTGCCAGCTTCTGATAACCGCTCCCTCCATGTGAGGTTCTCAATTTCAATACCTCTGAAGAGTTGAAGTCTATTAGAGCTGAGAGAGAAAGCTTCAGTAGAGATAACAAAATAGATAACATCAAGCTTAACACACCCTGAAAGCTTGTTATTTTCCCAAACAATTGCTCTTGAAATGTCTGGCAGCTCCTGTGGACACTGCCTATTTGGTCTCCTAAAGCCACTGGGAATTTTTCCAACATCTTTCACCACAGGGAGTCTCTTCTCCCCAAATTGGCACAGGCAGAGATGTAACACAGCAGAAACATTTCATGGGGGTTGGGTAGGTGGAAGAGAACTCTATATTGTCTGGTTTGCCCCAAATTCATTTTAACTCCTAAAAGTAGCATCCTGTTTTTCCTTTGGGGAGATCATCCCATTCTCATTTTCAGTTTTGTTTCAAATGGAGGAGGATTCCCCTATCTCCAACTCTAGCGATGTAGGCATGTGTCCCCAGATCTGCCTAATCTGTGTATTGCTTTCTCCTGGCTACACAGTGACTGGGTCAGAACTGGACCTGTCCTACACTGTGGTCCAATGACAGACCTGAGACTTCGATGAGAGGTCTTTGGAAATAGACACTTTCTTTTCCCACTGAGATTGCTAAACTGGGAAGCAGCAGTGATGGAGCTATTAGTGATCATCTTTGCCCCTACAAGAAAAGAGGCTGCTAGAACAATGAAATCCATACAAAGAAAAGATAAGCTTAACAGAGAAATGGAGATTTGCAATGTTGTTTGAGCCCCTGGATCCAGCTGTACCTAAAACCATGTCCCTCTGCACATTTTAGTTATCAGAACCAATACATTTCCATTTTGATGTATGTTGAATTGAGTCAAGTTTCTGCTGAATCAATAAAAGAGTCCTCACTTGTACATCCAACCTGAGGCCAAGCCTTACCCTCAAGGATGGGTATTAAGTCCTTCCCTGTGTGGTGCCTTACTGGTTTCTTCTGCTTCTGTGATAGTTGGTTAGTGTGGTGGCATGTGGGTGACAGGAAGGGTAGTTGAGTCACTCTAGAGTAGTACAGCACAGGGATCAGATGAAGAAGGCTAGGGGCAGATAGACCTGGGCAACTAATACGTTAATCCTCTCTGAGCCTCCATTCTGTCATCCATAACATGGGGAGAATGATAGTCCCTCCCTCTTGAGATTGTGTAGAGGTTTTATGCAGTATCTGGTGCATAATTGGTGCTCAAGAAATAGTGGCCATTAGCTAATCTTAGACAACCCACAGCAGAAGAGATCAGGTCCCCCACAGGCCTCCAGGGTAATACAGGGGCAATGGAGGAGAAGGTTCTGAAAGCATTCACCGGGGGGTTGTAAGCAGCCACTCTGGGCCTCTGTTGTCACTGTCAGCTACAAGCACCTGCTGAGTGAGCAGTATGCACCTGCCACCCATCACTCTCAGAGGGGGCTCCAATCCAGCCAGAGCAGGCGGCCTCTATTCTGGGCCAGATCCTGGCTGTCGCTGTGTGCAGCGTCTGTGAGCTCACCCACCTGTTCTGAAGCCCAGCTGGGCTCCAGTCTCAGTCCGTCCCACCTCCCACCCCCAGCTTCCTTCCCGGAGCAAACGTTGATCTGACGCCTTCCGTGTCCTAGGGACTGTGCCAGGAACCGCAGAGATACAAGGAAAGAGACCTGCGTTAGTGAGTTTCATACCATGCTCGGCGTGGACGCCGTGTGTGTTCATCCCTCCACCTCCCAGATCCCAAGAGTTGTCTTAAACACACTGAACTGAAGGGCAGAGGTAGAGTCCAGACACAAATCCTAGTGTGTTTCTTCAAAGCCCACCTTCTGTCCTTGATTCTAAAATGCTGCCTACCACAATAGGGATTAAATTAGGAAATGATGTCACGTTAAAAAATGTCGCGCACAATGGCACTCTTGGGGCTTTATCCCAGAAAAATAAAACCTATGTTCATACCAAAACCCGTCCATGAATGTTTAATGAGATTTATTCAAAAGTGTCCCAAACTGGAAACAACCTAAAATCCTTCAACTGGAAGATGGATTAAAAATCTGTGGTATAGCTGAACATAGGGGCTCATGTCTGTAATCCTAGCACTCTGGGAGTTTGAGGTGGGTGGATCACTTGAACTCAGGAGTTTGAGACCAGCCTTAGAAAGAGTAAGACCCTGTCTCTACTAAAAATAGAAAGAAAAATTAGCCGGGAGTGGCAGCAGATGCCACAGTAGGCAGCTACTCAGGAGGCTGAAACAGGAAAATTGCTTGAGCCCAAGGGTTTGAGGTTGCTGTGAGCTAGGCTGAGGCCCAGCACTCTAATCTGGGCAAGAGAGTGAGACTCTGTCTCAAAAAAACAAACACAAGACAAACAAACAAACAAAAAACTATGTACGTCTGTATCACAGAATATTATGCAGCAATAAAAAGGAATGAACAATTGATACATGCAACAACTTGGATGTATCTCAAGGACATTATGCTGAGTGAGTGGAGAGAAAAAATCCAATTGCAAAAGGTCACATGCTGTATGATTCTATTTCTATAACATTTTCAAAATAACAAAATGGAGAATAGATTAGACGCTGCTGGCGGTTGTGGGCAGGGAAGTTGTTATGTAAAAGGATAGCAAGAGGGAGCTTTGTGCAAAAGGAAGGGTCCCATATCTTGATTGTGGTGCTGGTCACACAAATCTAGACATGTGATAAAACTGCATCGAATTATATACACAACACACAAATAAGTGCCAGTAAAACTGGTGAAGTCAGAATAGGTTCTGGGAATTACGAGGATGTCAATTTCCTGGTTTTTACATCATACTCAGTTACATAAGATGCTACCATTTGGGGCTCAGTTCCCATAGCACAGTGGTTACGGCATCAGCCACATACACGGAGACTTGTGGGTTTGAACCCAGCCTGGGCCAGCTAAACAATAATGACAATAGCCGGGTGTTGTGGCGGGTGCCTGTAGTCCCAGTTACTTGGGAAGCTGGGGCAAGAGAATCGCTTGAGCCCAGGAGTTCGAGGTTGCTGTGAGCTGTGATGCCATAGCACTCTACTGAGGGCAACATAGTGAGACTCTGTCTTAAAAAAAAAAAAAAAAAAAAAAAAAAAGATGCTACCATTTTGGGAAACTGCCTGAGAGGTATCCAGGCCCGCCGTGTACATTTTTTGAAACTTTCTGTGAGTCTATAATGTTGTTGTTTTTTTTTTTTTAATACCTTTTTATACAAAATAAAACAAAACATAGTACTCAGTACAGTAAGTACTCAATAAATAATAGCTCCAAATCCTAGGAGGATTCTGGCTCTCATGCAACCATGGTACATGGAATAGGGGGGCAGATTTATAATATTAACAATAGACTCAAAACCAGAAGGTATCAAACAAAGCTGTGCTTTACAAATTCTGTAAACTACATATGTAATAAAAACATGTGTTAGTGGGCTGGGTGTGGTGGCTCATGTCTGTAATCACAGCACCCTAGGTGGCTGAGGAGGAAGGATCCCTTGAAGCAGGAGTTTAAGACCAGTCTAAGCAAGGTCAAGACCCCACTCTACGAAAAATAGAAAAATTAGCTGGATGTTGTGGCAGGTGCTTATAGTTCCAGTTACTTGGGAGGCTGAGGCAGGAGGATCACTTGAGCCCAGGGGTTTGAAGTTGCTTTGAGCCAGGCTAAGCCCACAGCACTTTAGCCTGGGGCAACAAAGTGAAACTCTGTCTTGGAAAAAAATACACAAAACCCCCCAAACCCAAAAATGTTTTAATAGCCTTATTAAAAAGGTAAAAAGAAACAGGTGGAAATAATTTTATAAAATATTTGATCTAACCCAATATGCCTCAAATGTTATTGTTTTAACATGTAATCAATATAAACAATATATTTTATTGAATTATCAATGAGATATTTTATATTCTTTTTTTTGGACTAAGTCTTTGAAATCTTTATGTAAATATAACACATACCAATTCAGACGCTAAATTGTATTAAAAATACTTGGTCTGTATTTAGATCCATTAAATTTATGGTTGAAAAAGTAGATTTGCATACCCACATGTTCTAAACATAAAGTTTTCCAATAACTGAATGCAGTATTAGTTTTTTTAGCTTAAATTTAAATTAATTAAAAGTAAACAAAATCTAAAATTCAGTTTCACAGTCCCATGTGTCACATTCCAGTGGGCAGAAACACATTTGGCTATTGTGTTGTTCAGAAAGTAAGTGGATTCCAGTTAAGACTTTGGGGAAGGCATTTGAACTAGGCCTCAAAGGATCGGTATGATTTTAACAGGGTGAGACTGTATCTCAAGTATACAGAATATCATGGGCCAAAAGATGCAGATTCTGCTGGCTGTCCACCCAGTATCTCTGCTTCCTTTCCTATAGCAACTCAACTTTTAGGGGTGGCGATGTACAATTTGTTTACTTTTTTATTATTTAAAACATAAGTCTTTTTTTCTTTTTTTTTTGAGACAGAGTCTCACTTTGTCGCCCTTGGTAGACTGCCGTGGAGTCACAGCTCACAGCAACCTCAAGCTCTTGGGCTTAAATGATTCTCTTGCCTCAGCCTCCCTAGTAGCTGGAACTATAGGCACCTGCCACAATGCCCAGCTATATTTTGGTTGCAACTGTCATTGTTATTTAGCAGGCCTGGGCCGGGCTCGAATGCACTAGCTTTGGTATATGTGGCTGACACCCTATTCACTGAGACATGGATGCCGAGCCTTTATTTTCTTTTCTTTTTTTTTTTTTTTTTTGAGACAGAGTTGCCCAGGCTAGAGTGCTATGGTGTTAACCTAGCTCAATGCAACCCAAAACTCAGGGTTCAAGTAGATCCTCCTGCCTCAGCCTCCAAAGTAGCTGGAGGGACTACAGGTGTCTGCCACCATACCTGGCTAATTTTTCTATTTTTAGTAGAGACAGGGTGTCACTCTTGCTCAGGGTGGTCTCCAACCACTGGGCTCAAGTAATTCTCCTGTCTTGGCCTCCCAGAGTGTTAGGAGTATAGACATGAGCCACTGCACCAGGCCTTGGATTGGATTTTTCTTTTTCTTTCTTTTTTTGTTGAGAAAGAGTCTCAGTCCATGGCCCCAGGTAGAATGCTGTGGCATCACAGCACACAGCAACCTCAGACTTTTTTTTTCGCAGTTTTTGGCCAGGGCCAGGTTTGAACCGGCCACCTCCAGTATATGGGGCCGGTGCCCTACTCCTTGAGCCACAGGCGCTGCCTCATCAACCTCAGACTCTTGGGTTCAAGTGATTCTCTTGCCTCAGCCTCCTGAGTAGCTGGGACTGTAGGCACCTTCCACAAAGCCTGGTGGTAGGGGGTCTTGCTCTTGCTCAGGCTGGTCTCGAACCTGTGAACTCAAGAAATCCACTCGCCTCAGCCTCCCAGAGTACTGGGATTATAGGTGTGAGCCACTGCGCCTGGCCTTGGACCAGATTTTTCAAAAACTACATTTCCCAGCTTCCTTTGCAGATACTATAGCCGAGTTGTTTCTTATTAACAGTATTTGGGAAGTGGTTGGGTGGAACTTCTAGGAAACACCTTAAAATATAGGATGGACTCAGCTAAAACATCCTTTTGCCTTCCACTCTTCTTCCCCCATGCCTGGAATGAAGACATGATGGCTGGAACTGCAGCAATGATTTTTGTGACCTTAATAATGGAAAACATGCTCTGGAGATAACAGAGTAGAAAGACAGAATGAACATGGGATATTGATGATTTGGGGAACATGCCATGCCACCCCCGACTTCTTTTTAAGTGAGAAGAAAAGAAGCCTCTACTTTTGTGTTAAACCACTGTTATTTCAGTTCTCTATCACTGGCAGCCAAGCACAATTCCTAACTGACGCAAAGTACAGAAGTGCCAGGAGAAAAGTGAATCATTTAAAAGTGTGACTGGTATTATGCGTGATAAACCATCGTAAGAAAATTATTATTTATGTATTGCGTATTACTTGCAGAGCTTATAAAATATCATTTGCGTAACCACCATCACTTTGTAGATGAAGAAAGTGAGATAGAGAAGTTAAGCAACTTGATCACGGTTGCAAAGCGAACAGGTAGTAGATCTGGGCTTCGACCAAAGGGCTACTGTCTTGAATGGAACTCAAGGAATTATAGCTGTTTAAGGAATTTGGACTGGACTTAGATACATGCACCTTGGCCTGAATGTTCAGTTCTCACTTGCCTTCAATTTTCAGTCCCCTGTCAGAACACCAACTTCGGCTCATCTAAGTGGATCTGCCATGCCAGTGTGAGCACCCCTAGACCCTGAGCCATGCTCCTGGGATTTGCCTACTTCTTTGTGGTGTACTATCTTGTACAGGTGGCCTCTTGGCTACACACCCGATTCTCCATACGCTGGCACTAGGGTTGGCCTTCTGACTTACTCCCAAGTTGTTTGACCCAGCAGGGAGCTCCTTCATTTTGGCTCCAAATGTAGTGACTTCCCTGGGAATGGGGGTGGCGAGAATGGGAAGCGAAAAGTGTCGGAGTCAGTCTTGCTGGGGCCAGTGTTCAGCTGGTGGGCTTAGGTATGCCAGGCAGGGCGTTCACAGCTGAGACCTTTTCTGATTGGCCAGTGGCCATGCTGAGCTGCTTATTAAAGATTTTTAATATTACTCCAGCCTGGATTAAAAACTCTGTGTCTTAGCAGTAATGTGACCATGGTAAGCCACTTCACCTCTGAGTTTTAATGTATTCATCTATTAAATGGGAATATAATACTTACCTGTAGGGGTTATTGGAAGGGTAAAATCAGATAACGTCTGCAAAATACTTAGCAGCATACCTAGCTCCCTGACCGTGCTTGGTGGCTGGTAGTTCCCATTATTTTGCTAGTGATATCTCAGTTTTCCAGTGCTATGGTTTCGGGGGTCAACCCTGAAGGGTAAGGAGCATCTTTGGTATTGAACAACCACAGCATCTTGGCTTTAAGCTTTGGTCTGGTAAAGGGAGGGAACTCCAGTCTTGGATTTAGATGCTCTTGGATTTGGCTACTGGTGTGGGGGAAGATCCTATGCTGTAAGGGGGGAGATTGTAGACAGAGGCCCTTGGGGTCAGGTAGGCTGTGCCAACAGGAGCAGCTGAGCAGTTGCTGGAAGAAGGGCAGGGATCGTGAGGCTGGGGACAGGGAGGGTCCTCTCTTAAAGGAGGTCAGTTCTAACAGCTGGGTGTCTTCTGACAACTGGGTGAAGGGGAAGGAGATGAAAATGACCATCTTTTAGGTTCCTACCAGGAGCCAAATTCTGTCTATCTATATATTATTATACTTAATTTTTATAAAATAGTTCAAGGAAGATGTTTTTATCATGGAAGAGATGAAGGCCCAGAGAGGGAGGCGATTTGTGCATGGGTCACACAGCTGGGAGGCACAATTCAAACCCAAGCCTTACTGTCCATGGGGTTGTCTTTTCAGCTCTTTGCAAAATACCAATCATTGACCCATCTCAGGATTTTCTCCTGAAGACACCCTCTGCTCTCCCTGAAATCTCTGCAACTCCTACCTGCTTTCCAGGCTGGCTCCTTCTTGTGCTGAAGGCCTCAGTTTAAACATCACCCTTTCGAAAGCCCTTCTCTGATCACCCTGCCCCCAGCCCCTGCCACACCCTCCAGTGTTATTTTGTCTCATGGAGCAGGTCACTGTGTCACAAGTCATAATCACTTATTAACTTTTTGTTTGCTTCCTTTATCTAGACAAGAGCTTTACTTTCAAGGAGCTCACCTTTAAATGGCGCAGAAAGGCACTGAACCCAGAAAGAAATAGTTTATCTAGGTTGGTGATAAGTGCTGAGAGGAAAATAAAACAAGTCAGAAGGAGAGAAAGTGACAGAGAAGGGAAGGAAAGTTTAGATGGGGTGGTCAAGAAAGGCTTCCCTGAAGAGGTGTTTTTTTTTTTTTTTTGAGACAGAGTCTCGCTCTGTTACCCTTGGTAGAGTGCTGTGGCATCACAGCTCACAGCAACCTCAAACTCTTGGACTCAGGCGACTCTCTTGCCTCAGCCTCCCAAATAGCTGGGACCTCAGGCGCCTACCATAACACCTGGCTATTTTTTGTTGCAGTTGTCATTGTTGGTTAGCTGGCCCGGGCCCGGGCCCGAACCCACCACCTTTGGTGTATGTGGCTGGCGCCATAACCACTGTGCTACAGGCGCCGAGCCAGAGGTGATGTTTTTGATGTGATCCGAGAGCTGAGAAGGAGAAAGTCATATGAAAATTCAGGGAACAGAGGGAACAGCATGTTCCCCTTGAGGTACAAGTGAGCTAATGTGTTCAAGAGACAGAAAGAAAGCCAAGTGGCTGGAGCTTGGTGACCCAGGGGAACAGGGAGGAGATGAAAAGGGGCAGATCACATGAGGTCTTTGAGATAGGAATTGGTGCACTGCTTGCTTATGGTTTGTCTCTTAATTAAACTGTGAGCTCCATTAGGGGAGGGACCGTGTCTGTCTTGGTCACCACTATATCTCTAGACTTTGTACATATTTAGTCCAGTGCTCGGCACATGGCAGGTACTTGGTACATACTGGCTGAGTCAGCAAACAAATGTGTCCCCATACTTCCTAGACTCTTTTTTTGTTTTCTTGAGACAGAGTCTCACCATGTCACCCTGTGTCATGGCGTCACAGCTCACAGCAACCTCAAACTCTTGGGCTTAAGTGATTCTCTTGCCTCAGCCTCCCAAGTAGCTAGGACTACAGGCCTGCCAGCTTCGGTGTGTGTGGCTGCTGTAACCACTGTGCTGTGGGTGCTGAGCCTGCTTCCTAGATCCTTAACAACTCAATCCTCTTTCAGGGTGCTACACATTTCAGAAGCTTCCTCAAAGCCTTATGATATCAAATGGTGTATACATGTATATGTCGAGGTTCTGGTGGTGCCTGGCATCCACACAAGAAGGCTGCCTTGACCCTCCAGCTGTTTGGAAACTCATCACATCAGTAATTCTTGTGACTTGCTCTACTGACACCGGAGAGAGTGAGAAGTTAATTAGCTTTGCTAGAAAGGGCCTATAAAATGTTTGGAACTCTGTCGCATGAGAACCCTTGAAACTCAAGGTGCAATTCTGCATTCCAGCCCCAGCCTGGGCTCAGTCCACCAGACCTTACACCTGTTCACAGTGTTGGGTGGTATTTACAAACACTGGACACTTGTGGGTCAGCAGGAGAACAGGAATGGGGACGCCCCCCCACACACACACACCTGTGCAGCGATTGAGTTGTCTCAGAGTTAATTTAACGATGGAACAATCACCAGACGGTCTCCCTTCTCTGGGGAGTGCAAATAGCTTTATAAACACCAGGCCTACGGCTAGTGAGGGAGGCCGAGGTAAACGGTTTACCTTGGGTGGGGAGTGAATGTTCAGTCCATTAAAGGGAGTCGGAGAGCAGACGTTAATGGTCCCTCCAGGCCTGGAAGTTAATTCGGCCTTGAAAATAGTTCTTGAAATCCATTTGCAGACCACTTCGGGCCACACTGCTCTCCTTCTGCACCCCCACCCCCACTGGCACATGTCTACTCCCCTTTTGCTTAGTCTGACTTACTCCAAGAAACCTCCAGCCCAGGAATTCACTGCCAGGGACTGGGTTTCTCAAAGTGGGGAGCACATTTTTTTTTTGCATGTCCCATACAGAGAGCAGGGAACAAGGTGAGGCATAGGAGGCAATTGTCTCAGGCCCAAAATTTTAAGGGAGTTCCAAACAACTCAGTAATTAGGATAAAATATTCAATGCAATATTTAAAACAAATTAAAACCAGTCTGGGCATGGTTTTAATCCCAGCACTTTGGGAGGCCAGGGTTGGGAGGATTGCATGAGGCCTGGAGTTTGAGACCAGCCTGGGCAACATTTTAAGAGCCCCATCTGTACAAAAACATTTTTTAAAAAATCAGGCATGCATGGTGGTGCACACCTGTAGTCCTAGCTACTCAGGAGGCAGAGGCAGGAGGATCACTTGAGCCCAGAAATTGGAGGCTTCAGTGAGCTATGATTGGGCCACTGCACTCAAGCGCGGGTGACAGAGATAGATGCCATCTTTTAAAAAAGAAAAAATTAAGATCAGGCCAGGTATGGTGGCTCATGCCTGTAATCCTAGCACTCTGGGAGGCTGAGGCAGGTGGATACCTTGAGCTCACTCTGGGAGGCAGAGGCAGGTGGAGAGCTTGAGCTCACCAGTTTGAGACCAGTCTGAGGCAGAGTGAGACCTCATCTCTACTAAAAATAGAAAAAAAAAAAAAAAAATCCAAAAGACTGAGGCAAGAGGATCATTGACCTCAAGAGTTGGAGGTTGCTGTGAGCTGATGCCATGGTACTCTACTCAGGGTGACAGCTTGAGACTCTGTC
This sequence comes from Loris lydekkerianus, assembly GCA_963574355.1. Taxonomy (NCBI): domain Eukaryota; kingdom Metazoa; phylum Chordata; class Mammalia; order Primates; family Lorisidae; genus Loris; species Loris lydekkerianus. Next base: position 58,026 of record CAUYPK010003308.1, read on the forward strand.
TCATTTTGTATTTAATACTTTTATTTTTTTTAAATTATGGGCAAATGATTCCAGCTTTCCATTCGTGGTAGAATTATAATTTTTTTCCTCTTAAAAAACATTAATTGCAATAAAAAAGAACTGAGTTCGTTTAAAGAAAAATACTGAGTAATTAATAGCACAGGTGGTCGGTGGATGTGGCCAAGGCCCTGGTGGAGGGGATCCTTGTGCAAATCCTATGCCAGGGTACTTTCTCTTTGTCCCTCATGGTATGATAGTAATTTCTGACTTAAAGCAGACATTCATTACGATGCATGAAAGAGCACAAGGCTTTTGGCTCATCACAGGTGTGACCTGAACAGTCACCAAATCTCTCTTCCCCTCTAAAATGGAGATACCAACACCTGCTGGAGGGACTGTGAGGTTTAAGGGAGGTGATCACGATGTGCCGAGCAGGGTTCAGCAGGGTCACCTCATGGTTTTGGGGTCCCGAGATACTTTTGCCTTTGTGGTCCCCTACTCCCATAAAAAAAAAAAACACTAAAAATTATATTGTATGACTGCATAGTTATACGAATGAACATAATCCAGCCTCAATTACATTCACCTTTACGTATCCAAGGTATACTCTTGCATCTAAGATATGCATATATCCAAGGAATGCATCTCACTTATTTCCAGAAATAAAATATTTTCAAGGGCTCTTGCAGGTATCATGGCCTTAGGCCGTGTGCCTGCTAGGCTGAATTGGAGCGGCAACCCTGCATGCATAATCCTTTAATCTTCACTATGAAACAGGCAGGCACCATTTTATCAAGGACCAAAAAGAAGGCCCAGAGAGGTGCAGCAACTTGCCCAAGGTCACACAGACAGGAAGTAGCAAGGCAGATACTTAGCCCAGTTCTAATTCTGGAGTCTCCTCCTGCCTTCCCTAAGGCCCAGGAAGTGAGATAACCTGAAGAGCTGCCAACCCCTGACTGATTACATCCTTTGGAAATTGCAGTTATGCTTGAGCTGGTTTCTGGCAGAGCCATAAGATAAAAGCAATCCTCAGTGTCCAATGTCCCAAGTGTCCTGGCCTCGTGGTCGCCTGCTGGGCTGGGTGGGAGCCGCACAGCATGCTCAGCTGGTTGTCAGAGGAGTCTTTGGGTGTTTAAGGTGCCACCCCTAGGCGGCAAGATGTCCTCAGAGCCTCTGAGACGAGGAGCGCTGTCCTCCAAGTCTCAGCTTCCAACAGAGCAGGCAGCTATTTGCTTCGTGCTTCTGTGTTCTTGAAAAGGACAAAGGAAAAAGGAGAGATAAAGAACTTTGGACGCAGACCAAAGCCGCTCAGGTTTTTTAGCTCTGTGTCCCCTTGCAGGCTCCTCCATGAGGCAGGCCTGACAAGTGTCACCTGAACAAGGGGTCAAAGCCATTTCATTCCACGCATGCGACACTGCAATTTTAAACAATTGTGGCTTGAGACAAAGATCCTCTCAGGGAAGGAAAATCCAACCGAGTTTGCAGTTTCTAGCTTCGGCGCTTCTTGAATTATACATGGGCAAAACCCCCTTGAAGGCTGCTTTTTAAGCCGTAAGGGGAAGGCATGTAATTTTGGTCTCTGGCGTTCTGCTAAAACACTTGCTGAGGACAAGGCCCCTTCCCAGCCAAGTGGTGTTTACCTTAGCACCAAACAGGGGACGTTTGACGCCTCAAATAGCTTCAAGCTGCCAGCAGAAAGGATGCTGAGGGGACCAGCTTGCCTTCTCCTTGACAGTCTTGTCTCCTTTGGGTAGAAAGACAAGCAGAACTTCTGTCCCTGGGAGGCCCTCAAGGCAGCTGTGACCCAGCCTAGAGTGACATTCTTCCTCTTCCGGCTAGAAAGAGGGAAAGTTCCATAGACCTCCAGATAGGGAGGCAGGGGTCTGGCAGAAGCAGGTTGGGCAAGCAGGGCCCAGCCAGTGTGTGGTCAGCCTGACTGTGTGCTCATCTTCCTCTGAGATACGCCAGTTCCAGGTCCAGACTGTCCCAATCCTGCACCAGGCCCCATGGGGACAATGCCACTTCTGGTTTCTATAATGGAGCAACTGTCGTCCAGGACTCAGTAGCTGCAAAATGCTGCCAATTGGGAGTGGGTCGTTGGCACTCTCGCCTCTCCCCGAGATTTACCCCAGGTCAGAGGGCAGGGAAGTCTGGAGGACCTAAGCTGGTTAAGGCCATTTGGCTTGGTGGTGGCAGGCGCCTTGCTGACAGTCATGGACTACAACAGCACTTTGTAAATTATGCACTGTGTGACTGCGATTCTCACACCCTCAATTTCCCCATTTGTAGAATGGGCTGATTACCCCATTCAAGTATCACAGGGTTGTCCTGAAGATGAAACGCATGCCGAGTGCCTTTAGCCAGTAACTGGGCAGATTTTAAGTGCGCAAAAAACGGGAACTGTCTTGATTATTTGGATCCTGAAGAGAAAGCAATGACAAGTGATACTATTTCCCATTCATACCTCAGAGAGTGTGCGTGTGTCGGCCAGTATGAATGCATGTGTGTGCAAGCACACAGCAAAGGTCAGGAGCAGCATTCTCCCCACTAGCAGTGGGGACCTGAGAAGGGCAAATACTTCATTATTTAGACTCAAAAGCTACTCATTAGGCAAGACTAGAGCACTTAGAAAGAAAAGCTGACCTACAAGTGTAAAATGTTATTATAAGTAATGACAATGATTATAGGACGAGGGTGTAAGCGAGAGAGGGGAAAGCCTGAGAGGTTAATGTCCATTAACTACTAGGAATTAGGAGATTGTGTGTCTGCAGACACCTCTGGCTAAACCTAACAGTCTGTTTATTTACCTCATGGGGAGCTCTTTAGCACATCAAAAGGTATTTAAGACAACCCCCCCCAACAATTAGCTTTGTGAAGAAGAGTAAATATGGATGCAATTTATCACTCTGGAGGGCCCGCTATCAGAGACAGATGCCCACCAGTTAAATAAAACAGACCCTAAGCCCCACCAGAAAGATCAACCCAGAAGCAATTTGCTAATTTGTTGGTCATGGGTGGACAGTTGCTCAAGGGCTTTGGTGACACACAAACAGTCCGTATCTTTCTGCTAATTCGCATAACCTAAATTGGATGTTTCTTTTTGTATATAGTGGTGGAAGCGGGTTGAAGTGATTCCACTAGTTTTGTCTGCTTTTAACTTAATGTAGTTAGAAGGAAGCTGAACAGTGTTGGCAGAGAGCCACAGAATTGGGGCTTCATTGTAGGAGGTCAACCATCCCAGTTAGCCTGGGACTGAGGGGTATTTGGGGGTTATAAGAGTTTTGTGCTAGGATGGTGACAAGCAGGGATAGTTGGTCACCAGGCCCCAAGTGCAAAGGTCAGGCAATCCCAGTCAGGAGTAACAGTGGGTAAAAGTTGGCTTGCTGCTTGCCTTTAAGAAATTCTACTCCCCACCCCCCATATGGCAAAACAGACTGTGAACCCATTAGCAGCAAGAATGTGGTGTCGCGTGGGGCCTGCGCAGGAGCTGCACAAACCAAGGGAAAAGTCTGGAGAGAGACCCCTGACAGGCGATGTGGCAGGCTGAAAGCTGATCTTGTGCAGATTGCTTTTACCTTCCCTGAGAACTCTTGATGGAAAATGGCAGAGCCCGGTGACACTCTGCAGATTCTAGAATCTCTGCCCCCTCCTCCCTACATATCTGAGTGTGTTATACAAACCAGGGCAATAATGCATACTCTATACGCGAAATGCACATAATTCTATCATTTCAGCCAGTTCCACTGCTTCTGAGATTTTGTACATAAATATCTATGCGTGTGCGTTTGTGTGTACATTTCTTGACATATTTACAAAGTCCCAGTTTGCCAACCTTCGGGGCATAATGCAAGAACTATTTTTCATTCTAATCTGCTGTAATGACATGTTTTATTATACTATTTCAGCTGTTCCCATCGCTTTCGCTGTTTCATGTTTTATGTATTTTAACTAATGCTTTAATTTTAGTACGTTGTGCCCTAAGGTGACTTCATGAGGCTTACTTTGGAAAGTCGGCGGGGATTCACAGCGATGGCAATTGGAGGCTCTACTCACACACAGCGTGGCACAGAGGAAAAGAGATCGGAATGGAGGCCCTATATTCACGATACCTAGATGTAGGGTGACCCTAGGTCTGCTCAGGGCTTTAGCCCAGTTTAGCCCAGAAACCCCTGGAACCCCCTCAGTTCTGGACAAACCAGGCTGGTTGGTCACCCTGCCAGGATGGTGGGTTTGGTATTTGGATAGGCTGCTTCTCAGGAGGTAGGGGTGACTGTCTCAGTGTACCATAGAAAGGGCCTGAGGTTTCGAGTCCCCTCTTCTTAGTTTCCAGCCCCAGTTCTCCTAATACTGTAATACTCATTTGAGTCTGATGAAGTCATTGAAGCCCTCACTAAGCCTCAGTTTTCTCATCTGGAAAATGGGGCAAGTCTCTCTTGCAGAGCTGCAGTAAGGGACAAAGGGAGTGATATGTGTTCTCTGTCTGGCACATGGGGAGTGTTTGAGAGATGACAGCACTTCGCTCACCAGTTATGGTCCTGGCCCCAAAATTCCCCTTTTCAGGGGCTCCCTTTCCCTGTTCCCCCTAATAATAAAAGAGTCAGACTGGATACTTTGGAAGTGCTCAAAGTCCATGTTCATGAGGCCAGGCCCACCCTCCCAGACTTGGGCACCAAGAAGTCCCTATCACCAATTTTGTCCCTTTGGCAGTGGGAGCAGAAGGATTCAAGAGGAATAACAAGAAAAGTAATGAGAAGGCCGGGGATGGTAGCTTAAGCCTATTATCCTAGCACTCTGGGAAGCCAAGGAGCCAAGGAGGATTGCTTGAGGCCAGGAGTTCAGACCAGGCCGAGCAAAAAAGCAGAAAAATAAGATGAGTGTGGAGGTAGCACCTGTAGTCCCAGCTACCTGGGAGGCTGAAGCAGGAGGATCGTTTGAGCCCAGGAGTTTAGTTCAAGGGTGCAGTGAGCTGTGATGAGATGAGGCCACTGCATCCAGGCTGGGGTAACAGAGTGAGACTTTAACTCAAAGAAAGAAGGAGAAGGGGGTGGCACCTGTGGCTCAGTGGGTAGGGCGCCGGCCCCATATACTGAGGGTGGTGGGTTCAAACCCGTCCCCGGCCAAACTGCAATGATAATAAAAAATAGCTGGGTGTTATGGAGGGCGCCTGTAGTCCCAGCTATTCAGGAGGCTGAGGCAAGAGAATCGCCTAAGGCCAGGAGTTGGAGGTTGCTATGAGCTGTGTGACGCCACAGCACTCTACCGAAGGTGACAAAGTGAGGCTCTGTCTCTAAATAAAAAACAGAAGGAGAAGAAGAAGAGGATAATAATAAAAATGGTGTCTTCCCATGTCAGTCCCCTCGCAGAACAGCGTAGGGGTAGGGGAGACAGTAACCTCCCTTTTGCAGTGAGAAGATGGATGCTCAGAGAGGCGAAGACCTTTAGTGAAGGCCACGTAACAAGCAAGTGTTCCAGCAGGTATGGACATGGCATTGGTGACCCCAGTGGCAATAGTGTTTACAGAATGTCCTGCAGCCTTCTTGTCTGGAAGGAGTGGAGGGTTACTCAGGGCTGTAAGGCCCTGAAAACAAGTAGGAAAGGACGATGGAGAGAGCTGAGGAGCCTTCTGGTTGTCAGGTCCCATCCACCCTCTCAGGCATGGGGCACCCCTTTCTGTTCCCAGCCCAAGGAAGTGAATGGGGGGGCTCAGTTCTGATACCCACCTGTTCCCTTCTATCCCCACCTGCTGCACCCTCTGGGCCTTCTTGCCTCTGTATCTTGAACAGAAGTGTCATTTCTTTTCCCTTTATCCCCACAGCCTCTCTGAAAACCTTCTATTCATCCTGCAAAGCCCAGCCCCTCAGTGCCCAGGCCCTTACCCCCTTAGACTCCTGCCTGGGTTACAGAGAGCTGCCGAGCTGCCTCACACCACTGTGTTTCATTCTTTCTGGCACACAAGGAGATAGACATAGGCATTTCTATTTTCTAGATGAGAATTAAGCAAACTACAGCTTGTGGTCCTGGCTGACTATTTTGTAAATAAAGCTTTATTAAACACAGCCAAGCTCATTCATTTATGCATGTCCATGGCTGCTGCTTTCATACTATGGCAGCAAAGCTGAATAGTTGCCACAGAGACTGTATGACCCCGAAGATATTTACCAGCTGGCCATTCGCAGAAAAGTGCGACAACCCTTATAAGCAAGATGAAATGCTGAAGGTCAGAGAGGCTTAACACCCCCCCTGTTATGGCAATGAGCCAAGGACGCCTGGGGCTCATACCTGGAAACTCCAGACTTGAAGGGGCTCCCAATGCCATCCTTACCTTCTTCCAGGGCCTCCTTCCAGGGAGGTTCCTGGTGCTCTGGATCTGCCTGGAGGTGGCTCAGGGCTCAAGTATGGGTGCTTAGGCCAGAGAAAAGGAAGTGGGCTGAGGAAGTTTTGTTTCTTTGTTTCTGTTTTCCAAGAATGAAATGCATTTAATAAAGAACCTCACCTTACCTATTGATCTCATTTTCCAAGTACTTACAAATAAGCCAGTGGTGCAGAGTGAGTCAGCTCTTGCTGACTAGTTCTACTGTCTTCGGTTTCTGAGGGGCCATCTCAGGAGAGGCTTGCATGGGGCAGGGCCTGCTCTGGGTCCTGGGACCTCCCTTCATTGCAAGAGACAAAATTCCTTCCCACTTCCCACAGCCAGGCCCCCTGGTGTCCCCTCCCCCGCCCTCAGCCTGCACCTACCTTCCCTGTCTCCAGCCCCAGCTTCCCTCTCCCCTGCACCTCCAGGGGTCTGCTTCTTCCCGCCCAGCCCTGACAGCTTTATTTCAAACAGAGATACAATTACAGATCATGTTGCTTTTGCTTTTTCCCTTTTCTTTTCACTAAAGCTGTTTTGTGTCTCCACTCCCCCCTTCTGCATTCCTCCCATCTTAGTCTTCCCCTCTCCCCCTCCTATAGGAAATGTCTTGGATTCTCTCACTGGGGTGTAATGGTTAAATTGCTACCAGCTGATTAAACAGCAGCAGTCGAAGTTGTAATCCTCAGCATTCAGGAACCTGGGAAGGCAGGGACTGGTGCCCTGACCGCTTAGCCCCTGCTGACCTGCCCACCATGGCCTGCACCAGCCCAGCTTCACTCCTTTCATTTATCCTGGGCTGCTTAGTAGAATCTGCTGAGAGGGTAAAGAAGGAGGGAAGGAAGGAAGGGAGGAGGAAAAAGGGGAGAAGGGAGGGGGTGGGAAGGAGGAGAAGAGGGAGGAGGGGAGGGGTGAGTAGGCAAGAGGGAGGAAAAAGAGTGAGGAAGAGAGAAGGAGAGGAGGGAAGGAGGGAAGAGAGGAGGGGGAAGAGGGAGGAGGGTGGGCAGAGAAGAGGGGTGGGTGCCTTCACCCATCCAGGCCCACCTTGGAGGAATGTCAGTTCCGACTCCTACCCCTTTGCTGCCCTACTGTAAAACCACACATACTTACACTTGCACACTCATACCCACATGCCCACAGACATTTGCACCCTCACACAGAGTCCCATGCAGTTTCTCACTCTCATATACACATGCTCACACAGTCACGCGCACACACACACAGTCACAGGCACTCACACCCTCCTCTACCCTGCAGACCCAGGCTCTTTCTCATCCCTAGCAGAATGAAGACCAGATGAAGGAAGACCCCCCCCCCAACCTGCCTGAGCCCCTTCTTCTAGGAACTCCCCCTCCCACACCTGTCCCAGATGCAGGGAAGGGTCAGAAAGATGGGGAAATGTGAGATCAGAGAGAAAGCAACCTCTGGGTGTGGGCTGCTTGGGCTTGGCTTGGGCTCCGATGGCTGCAGGATTGTGGAGTGGGGACTGCCTTTCTGCTAGCCTCTCTGAGCCTTACTTGAGAACCAGGAAGGACAATGGTCTCACAAGGTGGCCACAGGTGGGTAAGTGCACATCAAAGCACCCAGCCCATCCAGGTACAAACAATGTGTTATCACTGTAGTGCCACCAGCATAGCCTTCTAATACAGGCCACCCCTGAAGGTCGCATGCCCCTGGGCTCCTTGCTGGACTCTTCTGACCCCCAACTCTGCACCTGCAAACTGGCCAGTGACCATGGCATGAGACCCTACATGCATAGAGGTACAGCCAGAGCTCAGCATGTGCTGGGCTCCCACCCATATAGTTTCCTGTGTTATTAACGTAGCTGTCTCTGCCACTGCTGTCTACTCTTTCAATAAGAATAGCAGGGGGCAGCTGCCTCCTTGGGAAAGTTTATTTCCTTGGAAAGGATAGTTTAGATGAGTGGCCCATCTGGCCTTGATTCACCGCCCTCCCTCACACTTACTCAGAAACTGAGAAGAGCTTCATGGATGAAGATGGGATTGCCTGTGAGCACAGGGGAAGTTTGCCACCCCTCTAACCACACTACTGTCCAAAGCGACTTTACTCTTTTCATGTGGAAGAAAAAAGCTCCAAATGCAGGAGGGAAGAACAGAAGGGATTTTTGCCCAAGGATCGTGTGCCAGGCTGGTTTCTGTAGAGTGGGTTGAATAGTGACACCTGATTCCTGTCCACCAGAACCTTAGAATATGACCTTATTTGGAAACAAGGATCTTAGCAGATGTAATTAAGGTAAGAGTCAACATGGGATCATACTGGGTTAGGGTGAGCCATAAATCCAACATGAATGTCCTAACAAAAGATAGAAAAGGACTACAGACACAGAAAAGAAGGCTGCGTGTGAAACAGAGGCAGAGACGGGAGTGATGCAGCCACAAGCCAAGGAGCTCAGGCAGCCACCAGAGGGAAGAAGGGAGGAAATCTCTTGCCTGGAGCCTTTGAGGGAGTGTGGGCCTGTGGACACCTTGATTTGGGGATTCTGGTTTCCAAAATTGTGAGAGTTAACAAATTTCTCTTTGTTTTCAGCCACCCAGTATTAGATAGTTTGTTAGAGCACAAGAAATGAATACATCTTGCAAAGCATGCATCAGTGATCCCATTTTACAGATGGGGAAACTGAGGCACAGAAAGGGAGCATCCTCTTGTGTAAAAGTCACACAGTTGGAAGTGAAGGCAGGATTCTAACCCAGGCCTGTCTGATTCCAGTGCCTGGACCCTGTACCACTGAGTTCATGGAGAAGGGACGTTCCTGCAGGGGGAACTAGACAGGAAGAAAGGCAAGTTTTGGCTTCCTTGGAAACTAGCAAACAGGTTAGCAAGGACACTGTGGTGAGGGGCTTGGGAACTGTGACACTCTGGCTCAGGCATCCTTTCCTAGGCTCAGAGTCTAACAGAGCCACTGAAAATTCTGCTGGCATTACTCTTAATCCCAACCTAAATTTCCCCAAGGCTACTTCTCATGCCTCCAGCAAGAGAGCCATAGAGAAGCTGTGGGACAAAGAAGCTCTGATCCAGAACATTCTTTCTTTCTGGGAGCCACCCCCCACCACACACACACCTTGTCCTGGGCAGTGAGCTACTACACCTGCCCTGGGAAGGCTCAGTGTTTACCCAAAGTTAGGGCCGAGCTGGTGTCCAGGGAGCAAAATTTAAGGAGACACCTGCTGTCAGGGATGTGCATAGGACTTGTGTGAACCTGAGAATGAGCGCCTCCTTAAAAATTGCACCTGGCTTGCCATGCCCTATTCCCGGCCCCCTTCTCACCCAGGGATAATTCATCAGAGGAACAGAGGGTGTTCTGGCCCCATTGGCAGCCATTGGGTCCAAATCACACAGACCTGGATTTGAATCCTGACGTTAGCCAGTCAGTAGCCAGGTAACTATGAATGAGTCTTATTTATTCATTTTTTTTACATATGAATGAGTTATTTTGAGATCAGTTTTCTCATCTCTAAAATGGAAAGTATAGAATAAAACTTACCTCATGGGTTACTGAGCAGATTAGATGAAAGTCTGCACGTAAAGCATAAACTGCCTGGCTCTCAGTAATGTGCTTTTTTTTTTTTTTTTTTTTTTTTTTTTTTTTCTGCTCACAAAGAGGAAGTTAGTGGGTAGCAAGTGAGTAATGGCTGCATCTGGGAACAGATCAAAGGTGGCCAGCCAAGCTGACTAGCCGGTTGGGTGTATCTTCAGCGTTAACAACACTGGTAATTTCTTGTTTAAGAAAAACCCAGACTGGAAGGGCTAGGCAGAGGTGTGAGGTTGCAGCAAGCTGCGCTCATTAAGTTCCTCTGGGTCCTGCCCAGGACGTCTCCTGATGGAGGTGCACTGGAGAGAAAGTCTCAGCTCCCCCCTGATTCGGCTCTGACCATATGAGATGGTGACCTCCTGTTGTCCTATGTTTCCATCTAAGCTAGTGAGGACGTTGAGCTGGGTCATCAGTGATAAGCACAGGTTGGGTTGAGCAACCGAATCCGTTCCTTATCCAAGCAGCAGATCTTTTCTGAAGTTCAGCTCTGGTTGGAGCCCCTGCCCACGCAGTGGTTCGTACTCCCACCACCATGAGTTCACAATTCTGCAGGCCAACGGCGTGCGGTCTGCTAGGCTCACAGCCACTGGCAGGTGAAGAAGGCAGACTGTTCCTCAGACCCGTTTACCTGCTTTTATTTTTTTAAGTCAAATGATTTGCTGTCCTTTACCCTTGTGTCCACCCCAGAGAGAGGGGTGAAGAGCCTGTTTTTATTTCAGTTCCTTTTTTCTTTTTTTTTAAAGACTGGGTTGCCATCTGCCCTAGGCAACTCCCTCCTCCTTTTCCAGCTCAAACTGCAGCCCTAGCTTGCTTCCTTGTTCTTGGCTTGAACCCAGCACCTTAATCTGTGCCGGCTCCCGTGCAGATGCAACGTTTACACTTCTCCATTAGCATGATTATCACATTGCTAATGAGAGCTGCTTCTGTTTATTGAGTTGCTACTATGTGCCAGGAGCTATGCTAAAAGCCTTCCCCACATTATCTCATTTAGACCTGGCAGTAACCCGAAGGGGACTGCCTGACCAAGGCCTTCCACTTAGGGAAGCAGAGTGTGAATACAGGTCTCTTTCACCTTACACCCAGGCATGGAACTTCTCAATAAACTACACTGTACTTAGTTACCTGCAGATTTGTCCCCCTACCCCTAGCCTCGGCTTCCATGTCTCCTAGGGTATTGGATTTTCAAAAGCAAGGAGGCACAGCTATTTTTTAAAATTATATAAACTTAGAATTAAATAAATCATGGTGAAAGATAAAGGTAATAATGCTCAAAATTCCTCACCTCTTAATTTCCTACGTTTTCCCATTACCTACTCTAGTTTTTTTTAATTAGAAAACTAATTTTTTTTTTTTTTTTTTTTTTTTAGAGATAGGGTCTTGCTCTTTCACCCCAGCTGAAATGCAGTGGCATCATCAGAACTCACTACAGCCTTATACTCCGGGGGTCAAGCCATCCTCCTGCCTCAGCTTCCTCAGTAGCTGGGACTATAGGCACATGACAGCATACCTGGCTAAATTTAAAGTTTTTTTTAGAGATAAGGTCTCATTGTGTTGTCCACACTGGTCTGGAACTCTAGGCCCCAAATGATCCTCCCACCCCGGCTCCCAAAGTGCTGGGGGTGTGAGCTACCATGCTTGGCCCTTCCATTACCTGTGCTCATGAGATTATTCATGTCTGTTGTATTTTTGTGAAATACAAACCTGCACAATGGTATGCTACTGCTCATCCCTTCCCAATTTTGTGTTCGGTGACCTCACATTGGTAGCTTGAGATTAGCCGTGGTGGGAGTTATTCACACCATAGAAATTGACAAATGCCACACATGAGGGTTTTCTTCCAGAGTCGCAGCACACCACTGTTCACAATGATTGTGGTAGGTCAGTCTCCCTCTGTCACCCAGGTTAGAGTGCAGCGGTGTCATCATAGTTCACTATAACCTCAAACTCTAGACTCAAGCAATCCTCTTGCCTCAGCCTCTTGAGTACCTGGGACTGCAGGTATAGAGGTGCAGACCACCATGCCTGGCTAAATTTTGTATTTTTTGTCTTGCTATGTTGCCTGGGCTTGTCTTGAACTCCTGGTGTCAAGTAATCCTCCTACCTCAGTCTCCCAAAGTACTGGGATTACAAATGTGAGCTACCACACCCAGCCCCACATTTCCTTAATCTAATCATTGGTTGATGGGCACTTACCTTGATTTAGTCACTCCTGGCCTCAAGTCTTTTTCCCTTCCCAGCCTTCCAAAGTGCTGGGATTACAGGCCTGAGCCTGTAAAAGGGCCCATATTCCTTTTTTTCTTTTCTGAGACTGAGTCACTCTGTTACCCAGGCTAGAGTGCTGTGGCATCAGCCTCTCCTACAGCAACCTCAAACTCCTGGGTTCATGTGATCCTTCTGCCTCATCCTCTCGAGTAACTGGTACTACAGGCACCTGCCACCACACCCAGTCAGTTTTTCGATTTTTAGTAAGAGACCAGGTCTTACTCCTGCTAAGGCTGATCTCTGAACCCCTGAGTTCGAGGGAGCTGAGTGAGGATTACAAGCGTAAGCCACCATGCCTGCCCCCATCCCCCCACCCCCATTTCCTTTTTAACAGATGAAGTGATTGAGGCTTGGGAATGCTAAGTGATTTGCCCAAGAACAACTGCTAGGAAGTGGTCAAGCCAGAATATGATTCTAGTTCCTGCCATTTTTACTACAAGGATATACCTTCATGACTGCTGAAGGAGAAAAAAATTCAGACACTGAGTCCTTCCCAACCTACCCCCATCCCAGATGCTGCCTCATGTTTGGTTCATGGAAGCAGAAGGTTGTCAGAGTTGATTCAGATAGAAGAGTTGTAAATCCTTGGACCGGGAAGGAGGGAGAGTGAGACAAAAAGATGACAAGTTGAAGTTTTAAACAGACTGAAATCTCATTCCACTCACTTGAGCATTCAAGAGCTAGTGCTAAGTTGGCCAATTAAAAGTAATTTCATCTCCAGTGTCTCTTTGAGAGTTATTTAAATAAGACTTTAAAATTAATCTTTCATTTATCTCAAGAATAAAACAACATTCCTACCTCCCCCTCGAATCGAGCCACTCTTTTTTAAAATGATGAGGTGCCGTGTTAAATTAATCTTATTCATCTCAGACCTGAGCCACAGTTCTTTCTGAACTCTGTGAGTGGATCTAGTTTCGTTTAGTTACACATGTATTTTTATGTAGATTCAAAGTCCCACTTGTGAAAGAATCATGAGCTCAGCAAATATCAGAAAAGCCTGAAACTCATCAGCAGGTAAATATCATTTGTGCAGTGGTGAAGAGGGCAGAAAACTTGGCCTGGGTGCCCTAGAGGGACATGATCCTTGCTCCTGGGAATTTTCTAATCCTGTTGGGAACTCTAAGGCAAGTAGATACAAAATGGTTGAACAGTTAGAAAGGAAATGCAATATTAAACAAACATGGTTAATGATAGTTGTGAAATGATTCACAACTATCATTGAAGAACTGCAAAGGAAAACAGCACATAGAAGTAATTTTTAGGCTGGGCAGGGTGACTTAACACCTATAATCCCAGCACTTAGGGAGGCTGAGGTGGGAGGATTGCTTGAGGTCAGGAGTTTGAGACCAGCCTGAGCAAGAGCGAGACACTGATCTCTACTAAAAATGGAGAAATTTAGCCAGGCATGGTGATGCACACCTGTAGACCCAGCCACATGGAAGTCTGAGGCAGGAGGATTGCTTGAGCCCCAGGAGTTTGAGGTTGAAGTGAGCTATGATGATGCCACTGAACTCTCTAGCCTGGTAACAGATCCAGACCCTGTTTCAAAACCAAAAACAAACAAAAACTAAGAC